>OMOW01101587.1:0-13729 GCA_900312555.1 Lamprogrammus exutus
AGGCAGCCGTTGGATTCCATTCATTTCAGTACAGAAAAACAACATGGTACAATAGTAACATCACAGGGAGCATATTGGCACATTTATTTATTTATTTTAAAGTTCCATTATCATTGTGATGGAGTTGTGAGCAGGGATTGTTTTGCTAGTTTCTTGGTCGTGCATTCATTTTGCATTAACTTCAGAGAGGGGAGGGTTTGGTAACAGGAATTCTTTTTCTTCTGTGTGTCTTTCTCATCTTGATGCCATGAATCACATTAACAGCGATAATAGCACACACTTTCACGTTTTATTCTTAAAAATATACAAGGCAGAGCACAGGCTTGTAAACACAAACAGTAATGAAAGTAGTTGTGTAATGAAAGAAAAAAGCCAGAGAAATTAAAATCCGACCAACTTTCACACCTCACCTCGTTTGGCCAATCGCTGCTTTGTTTGTTTTGGAAAATGTTACAGCTGGAAAAGGGGTTGCAGATGCTATCAGATCATCCAACCGGGCACCTCATGTTAAGCATACCTAACCCTACTAAGACTCACATGTCTGGACATTCTAAATGTGCCATCCATCCACCCATCCATGCTCTAAACATGCTTATCCTATGCAGGGTTGAGTGGTAGCCTATCCCAGTGTGAACTACACTTTTTAATCTGTAAAATGATTTTCAGTTTAAATGCACTGAAGTCAGAACTGCCAGAATGGTGTGAAATCATAACAAAAAAATGCTTAACATGCATGAAACATAGCCACCTGAATGGTGTTTTAAACTGACAATATGCAACTATTTCACTTAATAAGAGCAAGTTAAAAAAAATACAACATAAATAATCATTTTCCAAGCTTGTTCATATGAGGCCATTTAATTCAAACATTGCTTTTTCAGTGCCTGTGTGCATAAGCGCCTTGAGATGTCTTTGGATTTTAAAGTGTGCTATACAAATAAAATGTATTATTATTATTATTATTTAAATTTTACTCAGCCTGAAGCTCATGGAAATGAGTGACAAGTATAGGAACCCAAGTGAGAAGGAGGAGGAGGAGAGAGAAACCTTTCCAGCCTTGAGGAGAAAAGTTAGTTTTAGCTACTGTAACAATCACATTATCGTCATTTCATTTACACACAGTCCTTCACTCTCTGCATCCACGGCTGCCTTCTCACTCTTTTAGCCAGTAGGAATAATGTCAGTACAACACATGTGGACCCTAAACTCTGGAAAATATGACCAGTTTAAAAAAGCACCCATAAGAAGAACATGGGATATTTACAGCTAACCCATTAACTCCACTTTTTACTTATTGAAAATCTACCACCTTCTTTGCCCTGACTTTTTTATCTTATATTGAAAGTACTGTAATTAAGCAGATGTATTACTTCTATTATTACTGTTTAGAACGATACTTAAGTACACACGTAACAATGCTCTGCTTTTCTTTCTGTGCATACAGTATCAGAGGTAAACCTTGTAGTTTTTTGTCAAGTTATATTTGTCTGACAGCGTCACACCTCACAGAATATATACTGTATATGTCAACAAGTGGGAAACAGTGTCATTTTTGTCTACATTTACAGAAACTTAAGGGGAAGCTCCAGAGTTTAAGAGGTAAAAAATCATTGATGATTGAAATTTCCCCAGCAAAACTAAACTTTTTATCAAAAGAAAGATTTTTACTTTTGTCAGAGCAAATTTATTTCTCGTACTTACTTCCTCCACTTAAAAATGATATGAAATGTCTCAGGAGTAGCACATGGCTGTTTGAACCTCCCGGCTGACAGCAGGGGGCAAAGCAGTGACAAGAAGCAACGGGGAATTGGCCACTGTGTACTGTCTAGAAATGAATGTCAGAGTTATATTGTACTTGTTTTGGAAGGAAACAAAAACATAAGGAAGTGTTTTCACTGATTGGAGGGGTCAAAATTTTGCTTATCATTTAATTTACAACAAGTTAATCATTATCTCCTTACAAATAATGACACTGCGAAGGATCAAAGTAAATAATTCCATTTACATTAAGCTTTCCACCCACTCATTTCCAGACTTGGTGTTTTGTTTTTGTTTTTTAATCGCAGCTTACTGTCGAATATTTCCACCACAAGATGGCCACAGATAGACTGAACAAATAAAAACAAATCTATTGTGAAACGCTGGATGCTGTAAATAACTTTTGACACGAATGTATACCCATTACTTAGTTTTATGTTTCTCCGTACTTTAATGTGTCCTTGCCAAAATCCTTGTAATGGGAATAGGTTGCCACTTTAAACATCATTCTCTGTACAAACAACAACTTCACAATAATCATTATGTTTGATAATAATGGAGCTTTTAATAGATATGAGTCAACACAAAGTAGGCAAACCTCATAGTAAACACAAGCTATCTGTCTTTGATTAGTTTAAAACTTCTAGTTTAAACTACATTCTCCCCATTTAGACATTCATATAAACATACAATATAGACTTATTAATATAGATGGCATTTTAAAAGTGTGTTGTAGCTCTACTCTAAGCGAATAAGTGGGAAACTGCTTAATACTATATGCTATGCATTATCTGCTGTATATGCTTTGAAAAGGCCTGAATGCCAATCATATACTGTTATTCATACATATTTTGAATACTGACATCAGTGTACTGAATATGCAGATATCACATTGTACGATTAGACACAAAAAGATACCAGACAGACTAAAATGCCCCCATTGTACAAAAAAACATACTGCAGGCTTTCAGTGAGCTTAAATGTCCAGTTTCTGCCTTTCTCGTGATCCTGTGTCCAAACCAAATCATTGCAAAATATCAAAAATACACCTCTCTCCATGAGGAAATTCACGTTTTTCACATTTCCTAAAAGGTTTACTAAATTTCTGCAAGTCAGTTCCGTAATATACAAACGAAAATGTGCTGCAACACAAGCAAAATGCATATTAGTATGAGATATATTTCTGTTTCTCTTCTTTTTGTTAACGACAATTAACACCAACTTGAACAAAACACTAACATAATTGTTCCCTGACATGCAAGAACTTGAGAAATACTGTGCACACAAAGATCAAAGTAATTATAGAACAGGTAATATAAAAATTGAAAATAAAAGCCACATTAGTTACACTACAGAAACACATAAAACAGCATAAACACCCCTCTAACCACCTTCATTACACTGACATTAACAAAATGTTTGGCAAAGTTCCCATAAGAATACAGATCGTCGTAGTATATCAACGTTTGGAATGCCTGAATGTACTGCTACGCCTTCAGTGTACAATGGATACTAAAGACAGTTGCATCAGATCATGCTTATATGCACTGTGTACGTAAATGCTGTACAATAATCATGCATAATAGACACCCTGCTATGCAAAAGATGAACACTAGGTGGCAGGCTTTGTCTGTTCTACATAGGGCTCTGGCTGTGTGAACCTGCCAGTGGAGAAAATGTCAAGTCATGACAGAGGAGAGACATGCATAGGGCAAAGATTACACTGGGAGTCGGGAGTCAGGAGTATTGCTTTTCAGAGAAATCTGTGCATTTATATGTTATATATATATATATATTGATATGCTTTCCCAAACATATGCATATCCATAGAGCTTTCAGACTCCTGCCAGGCTTAATAATCCTGAAAGAATAATAAGCCAGAGCAAAAGACAGTACTGTCTGATTAGTGTCTTCCTCTCCATTTCTATCGCTAACTCAGACACACTGCTACTGTCTGTTTTCCCCATATCTTCAACCTTCTTTTCATCAAACAAAACACAAAATAATTGCCCACTCCCTCTTTTCTTTCTCTCCGTCTCTTTCCACCATCATAGCCCTGTCTTCAGATTCTTTCTCTTAATTTCTATCTCACTTCATTTTCATCGCTCCAGAGGACTCCTTCCTCTGTCTTCTTCACTCTTCCCTGCTTTTGATTCCTTCCTCCTTCTCCTCCTACTCCTCCTCCTCCATCTCCTCTCTGTGGTGCAGCCAGAGACTGGCATTTCTCTAACAGCAGGAGGGGAATCTGATGCCACGCTGCGCGATAGGATGGGTGAGACAAACAGAGGTGTGTGTGTGTGCACTGTGTGTTTGTACATGCACATGTATACTGGCAGTAATGAACATTTGACCAGGTCCTCCACACTTTTCTTTCCTGTGACATTCACATGGGTTAGCTGCGTTCATCATCGGCCTCCCATGGTCTCATCTTTGAAGCCCAAAACATTCCAACACTTTTTTTCCAACACAACATTCAAACACAATTTCAAGATTTTGGCACAGCTTTCTACACAAAGAGATATTTGGCTTGTTGATAATGACAGTAACAATGGATAAAACACCTGTCCTCATAGTGACCGATTACTGCAATGCATTATGGTCACCTGATACAGGCTGGCATATTGCTCATCAGGGGCTGTGCTTTCAGTCAGAGGATCGATTCAGTTTACTTTAGTATCCAGCACCTCTTACCAAATATGAGAAGTGTCAACAGTGCCGAGGACATGGACAAATGCAAAAACATTTTCTCACAATCTGAAAAGGTGTCTCATGAATGTCAATAACATAAATCCAAATAGTCAATGATTAATGGTTCGTTTGCAGTCAGTGTGGAGGAGAGGATGGTCATGGTTCAGTCTCTCTTTTCTGTTACGCAGTGAATGAAAGTAACGGTGTATGATGTGGCGAGTTAGGAAGGCAAACATGATGCAGAGCAGTGGTTGAGGCAGGGATGGGCGCCCGCCGTGTCTGTGTTGTGTGTCTGTTTAGCTTCGGCAGTGATAAGGTAAGATTTGACAGTCAAGATCACAGGTCGATCTCTTCTGCTCTTTCAATGTGACAAATAACTGTAGGGGAGCTGAGTGTGATAAGCAGGGGACAGAGGGAGGTAGAGCAGAGAATGAATGTCTGCTGCGTCAGGGTCAGATATGTCGGTGTAGCTCCGGCAGGGGTGAGGAGGACAGGGAGGGTCGTGGTTCAATTCCTCGGCTCTTCATAAAAGACAGCAGCTGGTCTGGGATCTCAGCCAGGACGTCCTTAGCCAGCCGGGCCATGCTGAGGACCTGGTTACCAGATCTGTCGATGTAGTCTCTGAATGGAACAAACTAGAGGAGGAAGGCAGATAATATTATAGATTTTTTATATGCACTACACTCTAGATTTAGAGCATTTTCAGATTTATAGCTTGTTTTCTTTATTCCAAATCAGGGACTGAATTGTTCCATTTGTTGCATTTCCCATTGTTCAGTTTGGTTTCACACAGAGAGATGTTCAAATGAACCAAAATCTATCTTCAAATGCCGTGGGGGAACACACACACTCTGCTCATTGGTCAGAAATGTCTCGGGGGCTAGAGCTAAAGAATCTAAACGAGAGGAGGTTTACTTTGCCAGGATAACTAAATAACACGGAACAGAGACAGAATTGGGGTCCTTATTTAGTTGTAGTCATAACTTAGACCATATACCGATTGTTTTGGTGCAGACCTGACTGTGTTTACTGTTTACATGTGCCCAAATGAAGCAAACGATGAGGGCAAACAGTCTAGGATCAAAGAAGTTCTCCAAAAGGAAATAGGTGTGAAGTCACCCTTAAAGTATTGCCATATCTGCAGTGAGAAGGAGAGAGAAACATACTAAGGTTCTGTGTTAAATTTCAAAAAATTTAAAGGGTTTCTCAGAAATTGCAATTGTAATTTAATGAATCCTATTCTCCATCCTGTAGCTTTTAACATTCTGTGAAAGTGGGTCACAAGCCTCAGGCTTGTAGATAGTGGTGATTTAATTACTAGTGACGGAAATGTTAAAACATGCAGGTTTAAGCAGCGTTGCATATAGCTTGATTGCATCACAGGCTCCAGCCTCTTGAAAAAAATACAACTTCCTTAATGATAAGATAAATAAAGCACCCTTGGGATGAGGTGGATTGGGATGTTCGCATCATGAATGGGGGTGATGCTTTTCGAGTCAGAATGGACCGCATCTCTGAGGACATGGTTGAATCAAAGCCTTTTTCCTGCAGGTGCACTTGAAAGTGGCCACTGAAGTCAAGCTAATATCTTAACCCAAATACATTTATTCATCAGTTTACATGAGTCGAGGAGAAATGGGGGCTGTATGACAGGAGGCAGTCGACATATTGAATCAACAGCAGCATGGTGGAATGTATAGAAATGTAGATGATTGATTTTTCTGCTACATGTGTGAATATGCTGATTGAATTATTGTTATTTTAAAGTTATAGGTAATCATAATATTACTGTGTGAATACTAATCTAATTACTGCTATAAGTGAAACGCATTGGAGCGACAGCGATGTGGACACAAACCAGGTATCAGTGCTTTCTAAGAATGATTGCATAAATAAATGCCGTATTGCTTTGACATGGCATCAACTTGTAAATACTGGCTGTTTTTTTGGACATACTGTAATGCAATATGTATGTGAAAAAGTATAAATATGATACGATAGTTTAATTCTCTGTGTCAAGTGCTACTGGTGAATATTTCACTTACTGCTAAATAATACAAACAAACTCTACAAAAAAGTAAATTAAGTAGTAGAGTTAAATCTTTTGACCATTTTGGTTTTATTAAATAGTAGCCACATTCATTTTATCTAAGAAAAGCATTTGGTCTAAGATATATATCACTCTCACTTTGAACAAAAGATAAATATCTCCTGCCACCTGCATACCAGTGTTTGATTTTAGTAATCTTTTAAAGACTGTCTACACAGTTAAAGGCAATAAAACACAAGAAAACTCTCATGTATCATTGTACCTTGTATGGTTGGAAGCCTGTCCAGGCTGCTCCACTTCTGCAGTACAAGAATTCAGTAGTATATTGTTATCTGGGCCAAAACTGTATCTTTTTGTTTGTTGTGTTCTCGTTTCTCTAAAAGATATTAGTGTTTGCTGTTGTAGGTGCAGTTTTTAATCAGTCCCTGATGGGAACTCTGCTCGTTCTTCATGAAACTCATTACAAGGTACTGCGGTGAAAAATGATCATTGATAAAGGTTCTTGCAGGCAGACTCACTAAGGAACTGTCTTTGACCTGTGACCTGGCTGATTTGATGCTGGATTGGTGGATGTTAGAACTGTGTGAACAAATACAACCTGAACTAAAAAAAACTGGACCTGTTCAATATCTTGAGTGGTAATCAAGAGATCTGGAGGCCTGGGAGATGAGTTCCCAGTGGGATGGAATTGTTTCCTGCTGATTAGAGGATTTCACACTGGCACCATATGCAGCACTGAAGTGGTACTGCAGCATAACTGCTGATGTCTTTCACACAAGTGTCGTGGTTGCGGAACAGAACAGCCACCAAGTGCTGGAAATACTGTTTAAACTTCCATGCAATATTATTTATCTGTTGTTTTAGGCTTTACGTTCCTGTTTGAGCCCCTTGTTCATCTTGTAGCTTCCAGGTGCTTGTTTTGCAGCCTACATAGATCTATAATGATAGTATATGTCTTCAAAATCCTAATTCAGTCTATGTCTACTTTAAAAAGGTTATCATTACATCAACAATCTGTTAACATACCATAGGACCATAACAATGTACCTCCCTGTGGCCTGAGATGTATGCTTGGAGTCTGTCTTTGTAAATGTGCTAACATACAAACAGTATGCCCATCGTCTCAAGTGTATCCTATGTGTGAGACGACTTGTGCTTTGTGACATGGTGCACTATCCTGCTGGAAGAAGAGATTATAAGATGTTGTGGTCACCAACAATATTCAGATAGGCCATGGCATTCAAACAATGCTCGATTGGCATTACACCACTACCAACCTGAACTGTTGACACAAGTCAGGTTGGGTCCATGGATTCATGCAGTTGATGCCACATTCTCATCCTACCATAATCCTACCATCTGCACATCACAGAAGAAATAGAGATTTATCAGACCAGACATCAAGATGAGCAGAGACTGAAATACGCAAACCAGCCCATCTGGCACCAACAAACTTGCCAAAGTCAAAGCCACTGTTTTCCCTTTTCTGATGTTTGATGTGAACATAAAGTGAAGCTCTTGATCTACAGTATATCTGCATGATGTTATGCGTGGCTGCCATTTGCCAAACTGGTTGATTGGATAAGTGCATGAATGAGCAGGTGTTCCAAGTAAAAAGGATGGTGAGTGTATATTACCTAGCAGTCATAGATCAAGGCAACTGGACTTGATTTTTAGTCTTGAAGATGTCAGCACTGACATGTGAGAGAAGTTTGAGTGATATGAATGGAGGTACAAACTGCTCTAGGACTGAAGATGCTGGAGTGGAGTGGTTAGGGCAGCATGTAAGTCGGTGATAAGTGGTGTCACAGCCCACCGCCATTTTTCAGATTTCTTTTCCCAGCATGACATAGATGGCTGGACTCCTGTTGAACCACTGTACTTCTGCTAGATATCCAATGACCGGATGACGATGATGAGAATCTTCATATTTCAAAATAAAACCATAAAGCTTGATTTACAATCATATAATCTAAATTGATATAAATTAGTTATTATTATTATTATTATTATTATTATTATTATTATTATTATTATTATTATTATTATTATTATTATTATTATTGTCAACTTAAGCTGTTTTGCATTATAAGCAATGATCTAGCTCCAGAATGCTACAACTTACAAATGTACAATGTCAGTAACCTAATTCAGACGCAAATGATATGAATATGCTGAAATTTTGTAAAGTAGAGTATGACTTTAACTCCTGGCCCACAGAAGATGAGCATTGTATACTCTCTAAGGCAGTTCTAAGTATGTGTATGTGTGTGTCAGTAATGTTATAAATGCAGCCCATCCTTCCCATGGGATTACTTCCTCATGCTGCTTCTGTTGACAGGAACAGGATCAAGTCAAACTTGCTAAGGTAAATAGAATTAACATGAATACCTGAACAATATCTCTCTCTGCAAGGCGTCCTCTGGAGGATACTCGAACCTCATCTCCATCTAACTCTTCCATAGCTGCGGAGATAGAGAGACAGAGAGAAAGAGAGTTTCATTGTGACTACTACAAAGGAATGAAGGTATTGAGGTAAACTGAGAACAAGGAGTAACTAACTCAGAGAGCACATACCTCCACCAAGGCCAAACAGTCCTTTGATTTCCAATATAAATCCACTAACACTAAACATTATCATTGTCTTGAAATCAGATGTGGAAAAACTTCATGCAAATTCATTGTACCTTGGTATCGTAGACAGCCTCTTCTTCTGGAAAATATTAGACTAAATCAAGAGGAAGAAGGGCTGAATTGCATTAGATACAGATGGCTGATTTTTTCCCCATTAAGACTGGTGTCTTACTTTTCAAGAAATCGACAGAAATGTTGACCAATGGACACTGTTAACATTTTACAACATTTGAAAAGCTGGGGGGAACTGTAACAGGAAACATTGACACCAAATATGTTGGGTCAGACGAAAAGGACCCCTTACCCTGTTTTGACAGTGGCTTTGCAATATAATGTACACTAATTATAATACTTAATCCTATTTCTTTTTCTTTCTCTTCTTCTCACACATACACACACAAACAAAAGTAATTGTACAATAACTTCCCCTCTCTATGTACCAATTTGATCGCATGACCTTTCACACCAGTCCCACTGTTCAAATGCCTGAACGTGAAGAAAATGCTGCTCCATCCAACACCCAGCTGAGCAGAGATCCCTCCAAGTCCCCAATGAAGTCAATGTGGACTGTAAAATTCAGGCACCTGCAACCAATTAGCTGCTATAGTAGTGATTCCCTAATCTGTCACTAGGTGTGCTGTCCCTGATCAGACCCATCAAGTCAGGTGAATCTAAAATGTCCTTGTGATATCAAATATTTGTCTCTTGTCAAAGTTGACTTTTTTTTTTTAAATCTTGCAGCTATATGCACCACTCATGTTGCTTTCCTTTGCCAAACCATCCTTCACTTAGATTTTCTTTGACTATTTCCCGAATTTTGATGGATCTTTCCTTACTTTGGACAACAAGAGCAACACCTGTTAACCAAAAATGAAGTATCTCAAGTAACTTAAAGGTGACCTGTTCTTGGTGCCCTGCCGTACATATACTTCTGCCATTTCTGAACCGCCAGCTCGATTTTTCTTTGGGGAGAGGAATTTAGGGCAGAATTGCTCAACTTTTCCATTATGAAACTGTCAAGCCGCCACATTTTTAAATGGAAAGAAGGTACTAATAAAGTCCTCCTTCCCAGCTGCAACTGCACTGTAGGTGGACTGTACACCTCTGGCCAGGAAAGCACAATAAACTCTCCTCCTTGTCCTGTTTTATTCTGTGCATCACTGCTGAATGAGATGCCCAAAGTGAAAATACTATTTTTATTATTATCATTATATTGTTTTGTACATTAATCAGGTAAAATACTCTGTATGATATATTTGTCTATTATTTTCCATCATTTTAAAAAGAGCCTGTGGTTACTTTAACAATTAAATCAAAGTTGCAGGTTCATTTCTATAGACTTATACCCAATAAGACAAGCCCACAGCTCCTGCATTGCTGTGAAGGCTTCATTTTTGATCAGTGCTTTACTTACATAATATGTGGATGTCAACATGCAACACACCTGGGTAGACAGCCTCACAAAGTACGAGGTTAGCAAGCAAGTATTTGGCCAGCATCCATGTTATGCAATCCATGGGTGTTGCCAGATGGGCAATAATAACAGAGTAGGCTTTTCAGGACATGGTCTTAAAGTGACAGTACCTAAAATGGCCTGGTTTCACCAGGTGTGCACAGTGGTGCTCAAGCAACTGCATCAAGCATTTCAATATGGAACCCTTGACCAAAAAAGGTACATGGAAATATGCCCCCTTTAATGTACCTGTATTGTTCAGATCTTGTTCCTAATCATCTTACAATTCAATATAATGTGAACAGCAGCCTAAGTGGCTGGGTTTTACCCACTGTTGCTCCGTCATAGCTGTGCATCAGTATTTTATAATACCACTCAAATAAAGGATGAGGTGAGATTTTAAAATGATATGATTTCAATGGTTTTATAACACTTAAATTACTTAAATTTTCAGAGAAAAAAGAAGAACACTCACCATCAAATTCAGCAGGTCCCACGCCTACAATAATGATGGACATGGGGAGAGAGGATGCCTGTACAAGAGATAAATGAAACGACATGAAATCACAGTCCATTCAGTTGATTCAGTGTAGCTTTAGGATGCACTATGAAGATGTGTGCATTACTAAGGATAGAGCTCAAACCATGACTGAGAGAGAGAGGGGACCACTGTGGTGTGGAAATTTAATGAGTGGACTAAAACTTGTATTTACCCCTAATTAAGAGGATTTAGAGGAAATATCTGAGAGTGCCCTAGTCTGATAATCAGGAGGGAGAAGTAACACTTAACAAACTAAGTGCTGCAAAAACAATCAGAAGCAATCTATCTGGATCACAAACCTCTCAAATATTTGACAGGTTATTAAAACAAATATTACTCCAAAACTTTAGGATCAATCACACCAAAAACAGCATTCCTTCTACTCAAATCAAGGACTAAATTGTTATAATGTTGTATTTACGAAAAATTCAGAGTGAACCAAATAACCAAAATGTCACGTTAGAACACCAGTTATTGGTAAGTAATGTTTGGGGACAGGAACAACAAAATAAAAAACAGAAAAAGTTTAAAATGCCAGGATAAGGAAACAATATGAAATAAAGGCAGAACTGGGATAGTTTCCTAATTGTCATCATTTAGTCCATATGTTAAACAACACTATTAGAGCAGAATGCTGAATTTAACTTCAAGACAATGTGTGGAAAACCACATTTTGCTTCATATGCAGCTTCAGGCGGCTGAACAGGAGAATAGAGCCCATATTGAGCACATACAACCACAAACTAACCTTCAGCATTTAAATCTGAAGACGTTTTAGGAAAGTTGGATATGTTAGAAATTTTTAACAGCGTCCGTTTGAGTTGACATGGCTAATCAAAGCTGTAGTTTGTAGATTAATCAATACATCAACAGTTCTCTAGTTTGTTTCGGAATTAGTGTGGATCATGTTCACCTCACAAATGAACTGCTCCAAAGTTCATTTGGAATCAGACTGAGACCACCTCTTCAAACCGGGATCAGTGCTGTTGGTTTGCACCTCAGTGTGATTGCTGTGTTCAAAACGGACCGAACAAACCATATCAGTGGGGGAATTTGACCCTAGTGGGATTGAAATGGATCAAACCACATAGATGTGAAAGGGACCTTAAATACAGCCCTTGACCTGCACTATGGCATTTCTGCTGTCATTCCGGTAGAATTCTGTACCGGGCACAGAGAGCTGGATGCTGGGCCACGGCAAGCTGTTTTCATCTGAACATCAAAGACATCTGAAAACTGAAGTGGACATTGTGTCTCATGTCAGACCTTCAACTGTCTTAGGAAGACCTGATGAAACGCTCACCAACAACAAGAAGAGACCCAGAGATACACATCAGTAGTATCAAGGGAAAAACTATGTTATTCTTCAACTGTGTATTTGTTCAGTGTGTGTGTGTGTTTGTTTACTCACATTGACCACAGCCTCTTTGGTCTGGACCATGTCAGATATCACCCCATCTGTGATCATCAACAGTACAAAGTACTGAGAGCCATCTGTAATCTCTGCTGCACAGCTGTAGCACATGCACACAGACACACATGCGTGCACGCGCACACAGCACAAACATAAATACCCAGGTTAGAGCCAACATTCTGCATGTACAGCTGAGATGCAAACTACTGAGGAAAGCACACCTGCCACATGTCTACAACAAACATTTCCCTGTGGTTAGTTCAACAATTAAAATATAATAAGCTTTGATCATATAATCATGTGTATTGTTCTGTTTTCTGGTCTCTTAATGATTAAATGCAGGTGTGAAAAGAGAGCAAGTACATTTATTCAAGTACTGGGGTACTTTTATCAATTTTGTGCTACCTACTACTAATCCACTGTACTTTTTACACCAATGCATTTATCGCACAGATTTACTTCTAACAAGCAAACTTTCAATCCCAGAGGGCTCTATTTTAAAGTCTGTGTTCCCAAATTTGGCAGGTGTTTTGGGGAAATCTTTACAAAAAGGAAGCACAACACAATGAGAATAAAGCGAATTTTATGAAAATTTAAAAATGTCATTGGTTAAAAAATTCAGTTCAGAGTTCATATAATAGGTTTTAATGGGCTTTATTTGTGGGCTCATTCATTAATTCTCTGGTCATTAAGGAATCTTTTAAATATATTTTGTGAAAGGTTTAAATGGTTATTAATGAGTTGTGAAGGCTGAAGAGAACCTTTAAATGACTACAGACTCTTTTTCTTTAATAAGATTTAATTGAAATATATTCAAATTATTTTTTGTGAAGATGTTCAATAAAGATAACAATATTGTTTAAGAGGTGAGGCTTTAAATTCAGCATGGCAGAAGCTCATAAAATATTGCTTTTGTTGGGTAAATCCTTGTATCTCAGCCTTGTTTCCAAAAAAACAGATAGATAGATAGATAGATAGATAGATAGATAGATAGATAGATAGATAGATAGATAGATAGATAGACAGACAGACAGACAGACAGACAGGCAGATAGACAGAAATGCAGACAGTCAGGCAGACAGCCAGATAGATAAATAGATAAATATATAGATAGATAGATAGATAGATAGATAGATAGATAGATCTATAGTCAGGCCAATACTCCACCAGTATTTTGACAGCTAATGGTCA
>OMOW01101589.1:0-11716 GCA_900312555.1 Lamprogrammus exutus
GCCGCTGAACGCTGGTGATTGCCACGCCTCCTACCTGTTGTTTGCTACTCTGGAAGAAGCCAGGGAGATCAATGCTAACTCATTCTGCGTAGGCCACACTGATTGGAAACTGAGTTGCCAGAGTGTGAATGTGGAGGCTGCGGGGGGGGGTTTCGTCAAACTCACTCACAAACTCACTTGTTCGCTGATAGACTTGTGTGAGCAGAGTGCTGAATTATTGAGGTTGTAAGAGTATAGACTCTAGAGCCTGGGTTTGGTCTTGTGCATGTCTGTGCACAATGGAGATTGGCTGGGTTCAGGAAGGAGTCGACGCGCTCTTAGATCCGTGCTTATGGGTGAAAGAAACACAGTTCCAACATTACAGCTGTCACAGCTACACACTCTGCTCTACAAGACCTGGATGCTACTCTGCCTCCACTTGTTCTCATGACATTACTCTGTAGAATTCCCACGTTATGAGCGAGCATTGCATGACAAGAGTGAGAGGATAACCAATTTAAAAATGGATGGATACCACAACCACATAGGACTCGTGACACACTCACACCAAGTTTAGAATCTATGAAATCCCATCAGCTACAAGAGAAGAGATATTAGAGAAGCTTTGGAATGCATTAATGTCATCTTACCATAAGCTATAAATATAAGATCAGTTGAAATTCTTTTACCCAGTTACACAGTGATAATCTTCTAATCAGTTTGTAGGAATAAATTGGTTTAATGGATAAAAGAGTTAAAGTTAAGTTTGATACGAGTTGCTTACTCACTGTTGGCACGGTGACATGTTACATAGACAGGCCCAGATGCTCAGGCTGCATCCATGTGACTGTCACGTTGGCACAGCGAAGCATTTGCAAGTCAACTGCAGCTCTGACTACCATCTGCTCTGCTGGAGAAGGATAGTGTGTTTTTTCTTCCTCCTCTATTTTACCACACTGCCCAGCTACACTGCCCACCCCCTCTTTTTCTCTTTTTTTCAATAAATTCCTTCCTTCACTGAGTCCTGTCACGATAGGAAATAGCTGCAATCATGTGGGATCCTTTTCAGGCTGTAAATTCAAAGCAATGAGTGAATAAACAGTGATGGGTAAATGAGGCGTGCAGGATTTGATAAAGTAAAGGGAGTATTTGGGGTTCCACTGTCGATGGGGCTATGAATGGCTGTCAGTCATATCACTGTAACATCTCTGCATGCCTTTGCTGGTGCAAAAGATTGATATGTTTTTTCAGTACATTTTGTGATATGAAATTGCTCTGTGTTTGCACAGATACACAAGGATTTATATGGATTATTGCATTTGCAAACACCAGTCTACTGAATCACACAGCAATTTTCTTCTCCATCTCGGCTGTGTACTCCTCAATATAATGCTGCAATATACAGTTACGACATTAGAGTGAACAGGTTCCGCGTTTTTTGTGAAGTGGCCTGCCTCTCTGTCTCTAACACCCAAAGCTTTGTATATTTTGTGTGCAGAGTACCTTTCAGCTACGTATAGAAAGCATTGATAAAGTGAACCGATAGTGAATGTAATTTGAATCTGTCTTCTTTCTCGAGCGTTGGACGGAGCCAGTGTGTTTTAAGGCAGTAACACTCCAACCCCTCTGGCTGAATACATTAACATGATCTACTGTGCTGCTGCAGCCCACTCAATGATTCAAAGGTCTCTGGCCAGTGAGAGAGAGAGAGAGAGCGAGCGATGGATAAGACTGGAAAATGTGCGTAGGAGGAATATAAGGGGCCACAGAGTCAAAGGTCATCTGAGGGCTAACTATCAGCAGCTACAGTCATTGGCTGTTCTCATACTTTTGTTACTCCTACACTGTGTCTATTTTCCTTCCTGCCTGCTGTTCCAACCAACTGCTATTGCTGGCATGAATTCCAAACTCAGCTCCAATCCATCCTTACAGGCTCTGTGTGTGTTACTTAAGCCAGCTGAAGCTTCTGAAATGCATGATCGGTCCAATGGATTAGTGTATTTATAAGAGGTGTGCCATGCTGATAACGAAAAAAGCCTCTTCTGGATGTCTTGTAATGAATGTCACTAATTTTAACCATGCGTGCACTGAGACACACTTTTTCGTCACCTATACAGAAGCTCAGCCACCCAGACTGCACTCAAAGATGCCATGGTGATTCAGTGACGATGCTGATTTGTATGGCAATACACAGACATACAGCCATTACATTTCTGGAAGGCTTATATCATGGCTTATAGAAATGATGGACCCTCTTCTCCTCTCCTACTGAAGAATCATTTGATCAGCAGCTCCAAAAGCACCTGATGTACCACGACTCTCTGGTGACAACCAGTCCTGACACCCTAATTATGGATTGGACAGGGAAATCGAGCTGTGAAATAATCCTTTTTAGCCTTAATCAAGTTGATCATGAATGTTTCAATTGTGCATCTGAAAACAGTTACATAGAGTTTCACAAAGAAATTGTCTCTTTCCTGCATCCCTCATGGACTTTTGTCAGTGACACGAGGGAATGAACGAAGAAAAGCAATTTAGTTCGAGACAGGTGATCATTTGAAGGCTGGCTGACAGACATCAGCACTTATTGCTATCAGCAGCTATGCTGTTTGCCTTCCTCCAGTGACAAAAGGGTAAAAAAAAGGGTAAAGATGGGGAAAATGGGATGAAGGGCGGGTAATTGTACCCTTGGCGTTAATAGAAATTCATTTTCTGTGACTGTAGGGGCTATCACGACTGTGACACGGGCTTATTTTGTTAGGAAGTCACAAGAGATGAGCTGGTATGGAGATGAAGAACTCTCCATCAAAGCCTTAGAAACCAACAAATCAGACAGCGAAGCACCCACACAAGAGTCAAATCTCATTTCATCGGGTCTTCAGAAGTCTCTCACTCAGTCAAGCATTTTCTCTCTTCTCCAAACATAAAACAGCGCACATTTGCCTTTTCCTGTAATTACTAGGATTTCATAAGTCACAAATGTTTTTTTTAGGGGAACAGTGCCCTTAAATGGGGAAACACTGCAGCGCAAAAAGCCCAAGGCAGAGTTATGATTTCACTAAGCAAGTCAAACCCTTTAGGCCTATTTTACACTACAAATGTCAGGGATGTGAAGCTGGAACTGATAAAGAGGAGGAGGCCCATTGAAAAGAATTTGTTTAGAGAGTCATGAGATTGAGGTAATTGCATTGAAATATTTTTCAAAAGCAGATGTTGACACGTATGCGTACAAGCAGTACAAACCTGCTCTGAGAGTCTACAAGTTAAATAGAATATGATGCGTCAGCCTGCGTGTGTCAGAGAGCGTGTGCAATATGTGATATGTTTGGAGTAGCAAACGTGTGTGTGATAAGCATTTGAATGTGTGTGGATGTATGTATTTTTCAGCCTGTGTAATGTACCTTGCAAGCTGTGGGCCTTCATAAAGCTTAAAGGTTTATGTATACATGATGTGCGTGTCACTCCTGCCCTCAAACACACAAGATACATGGTGCACAGAACAAAGTGCAGCACAGTTCTTCTCTCTGTTCCCCTATCCTTCCCTTTAGTCAATTAATCTGCCCTCTCCACCCTCACCCAGACCACTGAGAGGAAATCCTTTCCCCTTAATTAAACAAGGACCCCCAGGACAGGGGCTCAAATGCAATTTGTAATGATTTCCCGCAGCCCCGACTTTGATTATACAGGCGCTCTTTATGCTGACCAAAGACTTCTGACCACAGTTAATCTTCCATTGAAACCCATTAGGCGACTCCTCACCCCCGATCATGCACACCTCCGACAAACCCCCCTCACCGACATCCCAACCACCACCATTACTACACACTTTTCTACACCTCTCCTTTAACTACTGTCCTCCAGCTGCTTCCATGACGGCAGAAACATCTCAAAAATCTCAAGATGGGGCAAAGAAATGCTGTTTATCAATTACAGTTCAGTATTCGATACAATCATCCCCTTAATTTAACGGACAGACTGCACAACCTCGGCCTAACCACCTCCCTATGCAACTGGATCACAGACTTTCTCACTGCCAGACTGCAGTCTGTCAGTATTGGGACGCATACCTCAAAGACTCTGATCACAAACACTGGCTGTCCTCAGGGTTGTGTGCTGAGCCCCCTGCTCTATACGCTCCTCACCCACGACTGTGTCGCCTCCCACAGAACAATACCATCATCAAGTTTGCTGACGACACCACAGTCATAGGCTGGATCACCGGGAGTGACGAGTCAGCCTACAGGAGGGAGGTGTCCCGTCTGGTGACATGGTGCCATGACAACAACCTACCGCTCAATGTCAACAAAACCAAGGAGATGGTCGAGGACCTGAGGGGGAAGAGCAGGGGACATCAGCAACACCAGCCCCTACACATTAACAGGACCGAGGTTGAGAGGGTGAACACCTTCAAATTCCTCGGCACCCATATCAGTGACGACCTCACATGGACATTCAACACCACCCACATAGTCAGGAAGGCACAGCAGCGGCTGTACTAGTAGGCGATACAGGAGCGTGAGATGCCGCACGTCCAGGCAACAGCACAGTTTTTATCCCCAGGCTGTAAGACTGCTGAACAGCCTCACTGTCATACCTCTGCCCCGACCTACCCAACCCCTCCACCCAACCTACGTCACTCTTCACACTGATCTCATAAATCATTTGAACGAACTATGCTGCGATACCTCTTGCACATACACTTAGTTATTTGCAATTTTGCACCAGTTGCATCATTTGCACTAAAACATTGCAACACAATTGAACACCGACCAAGTTATTTACATATTTACTCTTATTTTGTGAGTGTGCTTGCTTTTTTTTTTACTATTTACATATTATTGCATTTTAGTATTGTTTATTTTAGTACTATGTTTAGACTGTCTTATTTTTTGTACTATTCTTTAACATGGCAAAAACCGAGAGGGCTGTAAAGTAAGAATTTCACTGTGCAGTGCAACTCGCTTGTCTGTGCATGTGACAGTAAAGTCTTTGAATCTTGAATCTTGAAAGAAATATGATTTGTTTTCAATAGAAACACTTCTTTTATGAAATTTACAACGCAGCTGACATGACTTTGATACTATTGGAATGATTAAAAAAAAAAAGAAATGTCTGAGGTTTCATGCTGGTACAGATGAAATAGTGTGACCTTGTAACTGTGAAGTTCAAATTTTACCATTATTTCGGGTATTAGAGACCAAAGTTATTACAAATTTAAAGTTCTTACAAGTACATCTTTATATTCACAAAGACTACATGACAGTAGTTGTGATGTTAATGTAAGACTTTCTTTCTAAAGGACTATGGATATGGATTGAGCAGTATCCATATATTCAGTGCATTCTTTGGTGCGTGCACTGTGGCTCTGTGTGTCAGTTTCGTGTCTCCTTACATTGACAGATTCTCGGCCAGCATACTTGACT
Source organism: Lamprogrammus exutus (assembly GCA_900312555.1). Lineage (NCBI taxonomy): Eukaryota > Metazoa > Chordata > Actinopteri > Ophidiiformes > Ophidiidae > Lamprogrammus > Lamprogrammus exutus. The sequence goes on from OMOW01101589.1 coordinate 5,403, forward strand.
CGGATCCTGGGCTCCTGAACCACATCCAGATTGGTCCCAGTCACCATCAGGGGTGTGTGGCCACTAAAAGAGAAACACAATCATCAGCATCAGAGTAACTCTCCTGCTCAGTTTCCTCTAGAAGATACAGTAATGTGTGTCAGCTGTGTGATTCCATGGGCCCCTGTTTGCACTGATGAGAGTGAGTTACTGTAGATGGACCTTGTGCTATCCGTGGACTGAATAAATTATATGAACAGTTACAATGGAGACAGGCTCAGACTGATCTCCCCCAGCTGAGTATCTGCTATTTGTCTTTTATGCTTTTTTTGATTTTAATTTTGGTCACTTTGTTGAGTACTTTGTTCCATTCCTTTTTATAACTAAAAATAGTAGATATGTGTCATCACACTGTGCTAGTGGAGAGAGTTGGATGAGTTAAGTGATATGCAACTTGCTTTTTCTTCTGGGATCCGAAGAAAAGAAAGAAGAAGAATAAGTTAGGTGAAAGGTGTGAGATCCTTCCCTCCCGATTGATCTCCTTTTTCTACGGTCCTACTTAGTCTTTGTGCAGTAATCCTGCACTCCATCTCTAAGTCAAGCCATCTGAGTCACACCATTGTTGCACTACGTCGGCATTTCGTCTCCATCCCTCCTCTCATTTTAATTAGTGTATGGCGTATGTGTATATATCTGGCGAAGACATTCTACAGATGGATCAGCACTGCGCTCAATAGAAGAATATCCGTCTCAACAGTGCTCATCCTGTCCAATCTGTGGGCTGTGGCAGTTCTATCAGATCTAGACTAATTGGAAAAGAACCAAACAGTAATTGAAAGTGCAGTATTGACCCATGCCTCCTTATTGCCAGTCGCCTGGCCTGGCTGGCTTGTCTGGGTGATGGAGGCACATTTAATGATGGGGATCTGTTTGTTACATTAGTAAGGGATTCTAGGGTTGGTATTCTGAATACTTGCTTTATCTAACATCAGACTTTTCTGAAACCTCATTTGTACCACGGCTCGCCACAGTGTACACTCATGGCATACACTCCATCATCTGTGTCTGACTTGGAAGATGCAACATTTCAGATGTGTGTCGTACTTTAAGCCAAGTATAACACAAGAGCTAGTGATCAAGAGTGCCTGTTTCGCAATCGGCTGTGCTAGATGGTAGAGCTGGGGACGCGGTCTTGTTAGTTTAAGAGTTTGAGGCCTGACAAGTTTGCAAAATTTAACGTCCATAGTTTAGTTTTTATATATACATATACAAATATTTGTTAGAAAAGGTCTGTTCCCTGTAAGTGTCACAGCCTTACCTGGCGATGCTCCATTCTGGTTCAATCCGCTGGACAGTAGGGTCTTCTATGTACTCAAAGGTCAGGCTTTCCCTAATCTGGGCACGATCAACACTCACGCTGATCTGAACTGCGCCGACCCCAGACACAGAGGGGGCAGAGTAGCACACTATCTCCGTCATGGTCCGACTATAAGGAAAGCAGTACACACACACAGTGATGTATTGATTACGGATAAAGCAATGGATGAGTGCAAACATGAACACAATTTTCAAACAATATAAATTACATGCACATTGCACTCTTTATTTATTAATTTTCCTGACTGAACTTACCACAGCAAATAAAAGTTCCCGCTCGATAAATCATAAGCATAAGAAAACAAGAAACCTAATTGCTCAGAGATGTTCAATTTAGAAAAGCAAAAGCAGCAACAACAATGCAGTATATTCTGTGTTTTGCACTGGCTACTCTGCAATTATCTACGCGAGAGCATGCAGAACAAATAAACCTGTCACTGTGTGGTGAAATTTATAGTATAGTGAATTTATAGTAAATGCATTAAAGACATACTGTATTGCTTATATACAATGTTCTTAAATTTAAGACCTTTTCAGACATTTGCATATGACCACACGCACATACAAGTGCACACACAGTGACACCTGCACAGTAACTCTAACACTATCCTACCTACTTTACTCCCTCTCTATGACTCCATGCTCTACCTGACCAAGCCCTGAATGTGTCCCAGTTCATTAGCAGTGCCCGTATTAGAACGTCCCCCGTCCTCCTCTACCCTCAATGCCAGGAAACACAGTGGAGAACCACAAACCAGTAATTAGCCCCACATCTCATTAAAGCTGGCTTGACTCCTTAACCTTTTCGCATTGCAATCAGACTACCACGACAGGGCTTAAAATAGATGCCCTAAAGAGTGAAAACTAAGGAGGGAATGTGGGGGAGGGATGGGTGGAGTGAGAGGGAAGGAGACTGAGAAATGAAAAAGTCACAGGGAGAAAGAACAGATGAATGGAAGGGAGAGGGGGAGGAAAGTGGGTGAAAAAGTTCCAACACCGGGTTTTCTAGAGGCTATTATTACAGGATTTGATGCAGTAGGTCATCAAAACCTTATTAAGATTTACACAAGTTTCTGACAGAGGGAGAGAGAAGCTTTCCCCTGAGGGAGAGCTTTGCAGTTATATCAGGGTGGAAAAAGAGAGACCAGAAAGCCATGAAATATAGCAGCTTATATAATGGGAATAATCCACATTATTTTGGGAAAAGAGGCTTTTTTTCCCAAGTTGCTCACAGCATGCTACATATCTTACATTTCTGACAGTGATGTATGTAGAATCTCAATAAATACTGAGTCAAAGGACTGTGATATCATCAGTACTATTCATGAGTTGTGAGCAAGACCAAAGGGGTAATGTTAAAATAATGTTGCTGATACATCTACATTATACTTTAATATAAACTTGTGGCCTTTTGATGCATTATCTCCATGCATATAAAGATAACATACATTTTCACCTTAGTTTCATATGCAATCAAAACCCATTATTTCTATGAAACAAATGTGCGATTATGTTGGCTGTTACAGCAAATGAACCCTCTTGGGCTGCTATAAGCTGTTTAATGGCACAAACAGGAACAAGAGGAACATCTCACCCATAGAACTCGCAAGTCTGGTTTCCAAACTGGACATTGACGCTGCTGCCCGCGCCGAGGTTTTCTCCCAGTATGGTCACTTTCGTACCACCAGACTCTGGACCTCTGCTCGGGGACAGACCTGTGACTGTCGGTGTCTATGTGAGAGAGACGCAGAGACAGAGGGAATTGAATGGGGCAGAAAGACAGGACAAAGAGATGCGAATCCTCTTAAATACAACAAACATTTACGCATTATCACAAACCCATGGCAAATTACAATTACTCACTCCTACAAAGCCGATAGCAGTGGAGCACACTGCTGGTGGGAGAAAAGAGGATAAATCCAGGAGCTCTGAGGCTCCCTGTGAGATTCTCCTCCTGTGTGTTGCTGAAGTTGTGTGTGAGTGACGCTTTTTTAAAGGTCTGAAAACGACTAGTCTTTACACTGTCAGACAGACAGATGGAGAAAATATCAAAACTGTCCAAACGGACACACAGACGCACAAATAACGCAGACGGCTCCTACATACACACAAACACACAGACACACATGGACTCAGAGAAGCACACGTACACACACATAAAACAGCAATTTAAAAACGACTAAATAAACACTCCACATTTACACTGCTCCTCTGCCAAGAGCGCAACTATTGCTGGCAGTAGGAAGACGGTCACACGGGGACTTTGTTTTGTTGATAAAGAAATTGAATCGCATTTTGTCATGGCGTGTGTGGTTGTTTTAGGAGATACAGGGGAATTGCGTGTGGTGGCCAATTCTAATTCTCCGTGAAGTTTCCTCTAAGGAATTCCACCGCCTCCCCGAGCAGCAGCTGCAACTACGGTGAGAAGAGTAGCTGTCAACTCTGAGTGACTTTGACGACACAGGCTAAAACAGGTACCCTGGAAACAACAGTAGTAATTACTGGCTGCTGTTAATTGTTAAGGGAGTGCTAATTGTGAAGGTGTGAGAGAGCGCAAATGGGAAAGTAGATTATCTGTTAGCTGCAGGCTGGGCACACAGTGAATGTCACAGACGGGGAAATGTGTGTATGAATGTGTGAGGCGGAGGGTGTCAATAATGTTTGTCTGCTGAGCGGAGTGTTGCCTTCCATTTTGGCAGGTTGGTTTTTTTAGAGTCTTTTCGGTCTCCCCCTCTTACTCATGACACCCAACTGTCCAATCATCATCATTTCTCACTATGTAAGAACTGCTACTGTCTGAATTCAGCACCATCTAAACTGCTGGGGCAAGATCTTCATTTATATGAAGAGACAAAATCTAAAAGATAGCTCATTACATTATGCTTTTAGCCTTCCACTGGTTGAATATATTAGTATAAAAACATAGACTTGTATTAATGGTGGCCCATCTAAACCTTTGCTGCTGTAATTTCCGTAATACCAAGCAAACATCATAGAAAGAGGCACTGTGGTTACCTAATTACACATGGTAGGCATGGCAACTCATATTATTTGCCTTGGGCGCACTAACAATTACATTAACTATCACTTAGTAACAAAAGTACTGATACCCTACTAATACAAATAACCATTAATTTAACTCATTTTATTTGAGTCCCTTTCATGCAGCTCTTTTGCCTATAAGGCGTATACTTCTATAAGGACACGGTGCAGATGCAGGAGTCATACCACAAAGGAGTAGAGCTGTGCAGAGCGAGCTTTGAGTTCTGGTCTGCAATCTCCGACACACAGCTGAACTGGACCGGGTCTGCTGTCTGCAGGAGTCGCGTCCATTTCACACACAATCCTGCAAAGGCACAAAGCAAAAAATATAAATGTTTATGTAGGGAATAAAGATAAAAGGGTTACAAAATAGGTTACATATTTGCAAAACTTCAAAGGGACTGGGAGGAACTCTACTTGAGGAGTTTCTTATATGTCAGAATGTTTGAGCAAACTTGGGATTCAATCAAAACAGCAATCAAAACACTGCTCTACTTGATATTGATCTATTCTCAACTATAAATTTAATCTTCTTTTGGTGTCTCAATCATTTCATTACAGGACACATGCAGACATCGACCAAGACCCCCTCAAAGACGGTTTTTAAATGAGACCAGTGTCCCGCCTCCCTCGCCGCCTCCACACGCCCGACCCCGACTGTTGTAAATTTCCCACCAACAACCGGACCTCCAACAGCGCTGATGCCGCGCCAACGTGCCATGTCTAATGTAAATCACGCAGCGGGATCAATACAGCTTTATCGTACCATGTGATCAGGTGTCACCCGGCACTGCAGGTGACCAGATCAAATGACATAATAAAACGGGGACGTCTATTGATCGCGAGTGCCGGGGAGTAATGAAGAACAAAAAGCAATCACGGTGTGGGAAAAGAGACGGAATACGCGGTGTGGCAGGTGGCAGAGGGTGGGAGGAGTGGAAGAGGACAGACATATTGTTTCTCCACTACTGATCATCTGAATTACAACATATGATTTGAGGAGCTCTCTTGGATGGACTAGGTGAAGGAGAGGAGGATTTACTCACTGACTCACTGAATTGATATTTCCTTCTCAAACGGCCTAAGTGCACTAGGGGCTCACTTTCTCCTGCCTCTCCATGAAGGCCTACTATATATTTATGAAGCTCTTTTTTCCATACTACAAATTCTATGGGATTCCAACTAATGAGGCCACTGCTAAAAATGTTGCATATAGGAGCTCAAAATACAAAATTGGGCTCATCTTTAAAGCAATGATGGCTTTCATACACATAGAGGTAGCACCAAAAGAGAAACATAAATACACACGTCTTTGTCTGATCCAGTCCAGTACATCATCAGACGCCTATTGATTGAATTAAGACTTGAGACAAACAGCAGCTGTCACGCATGAATGTGCATATAGTGAACTCTGTGGCTTTATCATCCAATAAGGCTGTAGATGAAATTCAAACATCATTATGAACACTCCAACTCCTTCAAAGTTGGACTAGTGGGGTCATGGGTTAGTTTTTTAATTTAACTCTGTCTACTTTTTCTATATGCCATAAAAATGAATTCACTAGCCGGTCCCCAATTGGATTAAAGTGCTGTCAGATCAGTACGCTGCTGACAAATTGCCCCCTACAGCTAAGTGGCACCGAGTGAATTTCAATTACAACTGCCCAGTATGAAGCGAGGAGCCAGAGACATACTGTATGTTATCACTACCTATCATGGGCTATGTTTTTTCCACCATGGTTTTTGTTAAATAAAATAACTGATACTTGTTGTTGTGCAGTTGTGTGTGTGTGTGTGACATGTATCAGCGCTGCAGTGTGTCAGAGTGAAAGTATGCAAGTTACAGCAATGGTGCAGTGCTCAGCTGTTCTCTTTCTGAGGGCAGAAGTAGGCCAAGGAAAGAATTAGAGATCGGA
>OMOW01101597.1:0-13436 GCA_900312555.1 Lamprogrammus exutus
TCGTCCCCATCTCCACTAATGTGGTGGTGGGGAGGGGGATGGGGGTGGGGTCCTATCAACATTGACTGGCTGCTGGTTGCTCAAAGATGTTGGTGTTATTATTTTTGGGCTCCAGTAATTATATTCATCGCTAGAGTTGCCGTATGAATTCTAACACTGTGACAGGCTCAGAGATAAGGTCACAAGTGATGCTGTGCTTTGAGATGTGTGGAGGAGGAAATGCGTAATTAATGGAACAAAGTCTGTATCCTGATTTAGAGAAGGGTATAAGGTCCACTGTGACGTAGATATATATTGCCTGAAATCAGCCGGTATATACAGTATATGGACGCTTATATTAGCTGCCTATGTCATCCACAGCACCGTTACTGCTCGGGGTTTTTGCTGACTTTTATCCAAACAGGATTATTTTTTCATGGCATTTGCTATTATGGAGGAACACACAGCAAAGGCAGGATAAAGTTCTCTCGGAGCAAAGTCATTCCCGCCCTCAGAGTTTGCGTCATCACGGCTCTTAAGTGTGCTTAAAGGATCAAACTTATAAATAGGTTTCTGTATGATATATTTCTGTTTTTATGTGAAGCCCTCGCAGGTTTTCTTGACTTTTTTTGGGTGTGTTTTAAGATCAGCCAAAGGAGAACATGCTCGTCATGCTTGTCTGTGAACAAAGAAAACTTGCTGACCCTTTTTTATTTTTTATTTTTACAAATTACAATCTTGGGGCCTTTTATAAAATGCCAGTTCAGTTGTTCAAGGTTTTCTTCTACATTATGGGACTTACACAGTATTAACTTGACAATATTTAACTGAATTGGCCAGAAAAAGTCAGAACATGTTGGGTGTTGATAATAATAGGGATAACGTATCCCTTATTCCGCTTATTATATGGCTACTTACCAAAAAAATAAATCATTTTGCACAGTGTATTACTTTTAAATGAATTTAGGACTAATTACCACTGAGAAAAGTCACATTGCTGTTACTTTGCACTTGTTTGGCACCTGCGCTGCTGTGTAACCATTGTTGAACCTGCTAGCTAGCGACACAGTAGCAGCCTATTTGGAGTTAAAGTGAAATTGCACCTTTCCATTAATAGTTAAATGCAACATAGTGAATGGGACGTCTTTTGGAATGTCGATGTTGACGTTTTGTAGCTTTTCAGTTTGAAAACCTGACTACCATTCTTTACGGGTAACAAAAAGCAGGCAATGTTGGTTTGTAGGGGCTATGCTAGTTTGTAGCTAGCTAGGAATGCTGGTAACTCTTGGCGTAGTGATACAAAGTAGCTCGGCTATGCGAAACAGCGGTGAACAGTCTAGTTGTCAAGTTGACCGGTCAGTTATCAAGTCCAGCGGTCATTATTAAGAAAATAATGAACCATGCTTGACCAAACAGAATTGCCCATTACATAGAGCCGTGTAATAAAACTGATAACACAAATAAATTCATACTTTGTCTTTTGGAGAGAACTGAAATTAGTCTGTGTTGTTGCACCACAATAAGTAAGAGAAAGCGAGAAGATACAGTGCATAAATGTCATGCAGTAAATGATATATAATGAACAGTTTAGGTAACTATGCAGATTGTTAATGAATGAATGGATATATTTTAAGTATGGTGACACTTGAGGAACATTTGTTTGCATTAAAGTACAAGGACCATATTGATGGACTACATCATATCCCTGTATGAATGCATGCACACAGCGGTTAAAATGTTGCTTTTGTCCAATATCAAAGCTTACTGCACCCTACTTCTCAGGCCTATATTAAACGATATATTAAATGTGACGTAGTGTTTCTAATCTGCTTTTGTTCAGAGGGTGATGTGCCATATCACATGTACATACCTACATAAACTGACTGGTGGCTCTCTAACTGAGCAGCGGCCACTATGACCCATGAATCATCAGGGGAAAAGGACATCCATTCATGCAAAAAGTAGCTGGAGGCTTTACACTTCCTCCCTCCTCCAAACACAGACCTGCTTATGGCTAAGAAGAGGTGAGAGTGCTTCAGGGCCAGAGCAAAATAAGCCCATCAGCACCATCCTGGCATAAATTAGATATGATTAGCTGTTAACAGTTTCCCGTGTGAGTATTTATAGTCATTGTATTATTACATAAATTTCTTTGACCTACTTGGTGAAAGACGTTGAAGTGTTGATGGTATTTCTCTTAAAACCCCCCACATTTTTTTGTATCTTTGTAACATATTCTAATGTGAAATTTGTCTTTTCTACAGGGAATAAAGAAGTGGCTGACTGCATGCAGATGGATCACACATGCCAGTGGGATTAAACGTATTCCCTCAACATACAATGGAGCTGCAGATCCATCAGCAGGTAAATATCTCATAGAGTGAATGGGAAACAGTTTCTCAGGATCAATAAAGGGGATTGTCTGTCCAAGTTAACATGCTCTCTAAGCTGCTCATGCAAAAAACAAAAAAATCCAGATAAGCGAGCTGTTTGCTGGCAGGCTTAGGCACTTTTGTAGATTACATTCACCACGTGCCACACTTCCTGTTTCCACAGCGAGCAGGTGAGTGTCTGCCGGTGAACTGAGTTTAGTTGGCTGACAGTTGAGGTCAGAGCTTTTTATTGATCTGATGTGTTTGGGACAGAAACATCATTTGGCTCTGTGCAATGCCTCTCAGCTGCCTGATGCTTCCAAGCCACCGCCTGCTCCACGTGGGAGCTCGCGTCCTGAGAAGGACAAGATAGGAGATCAACTCCATCATCTGTTTTTCCTTTTCCTGAGGAAAAGGGGACATCGCATGAACAGGAGTGCACAATAAAGGAAATCCAACAAAATATTCTGTAATTTTGTAAAATTTCACAACATGTTACAAATACATGCTTGATTTAACCATGTTCGATTTCAAATTAATAATCAAACTTCAGAGATTCAAGGTAAAGATGCTTAAAATTGTTTGTCTTTAAATTCAGCTCATTTTTAAATATACGTCTTTAAATAAACTATAACTCTAAATTTATGCTTATGGAAATGTTGTCATCTCTGTTCATCCTGTAAACAACAAAAGATCACCTCTCTTATCTGGAGATACTGATACTCCTTTCTAGAAAATTCCTGAATCAGTTCACTTCAATTCACATGCAGATATTTTCACTCAATAACAACAACAAGTTATAAAGAAAATACTTGGTACAAATTCTTAAAATTGTTTGGATTCTTGAAATAAGAAAACCCATCTCATATTTATCATGATAGCTGTTTGGGATATTAATGTGTTAACCATCCAAATCACTTTTCAGACTCATTTCTCGCCATTTACCTGAAAAATAGACACCATTTATCCTGAATAATCTTGTGCATATGGTGCTGGCTAATTTTATTTTCCTTGGACAAGAAAGAAATAAGACTTTCACAAATTCCAGTTTTTGCAGTGCACATTTCCGTATCTCCTGCATTCATTTCACAGCTGTTGCACACGACAAAACAGAGGGGGGTAAAAGGTAATTCCGTGATTAGAGGGCACCCCCCTCTCTCTGTGGTGGGACGTATTAACCTGCTGTCTGGAGCCAGGTCACAGTGTGTGTGTTTGTGTGTGCTGTAGCTCTCCTGTTTGCAGGTGAGTAGGAAACACAGGCGTGGTCTCCCAGAAGAGCACACAAATACACTCTCCATCCAGCTGACGCCAGTGAAACAGCTGGCGTGCTTCCTAGAAACAGCATGGCATGGAGCGAGGAGTCCTTCAGATATCATTCCAAGCTCAATGTGTTTGTGTGTGTGAAAGAGTGAAAGACCAAAGAAAGTGTGTGATCTGTGTGTGTGTGTGTGGGCGCAGCAGTGGTTCCATGCTGGATATTAGAAGCAGACAGAACTGGTTACTACCTGGTGTCATGGCAATTTACAGAGGTCATCCCTCAGTTTGGTACACAGCAGCATGGTGGGGGCATCACAGTGACATCATCTATTGTAGTGACACACACCCTGTACTTTGTGAAGCCGGTGCCTTCACCAAGTTGCTTTGCTTACAACTTTGTTAAAATTTAGAGTTTGCACTAGAGTTCTCCAAGCAGTCGATTAAGGAATATTTAGGTCTCCAATCAGGGAAATACTTCATTAACTACGTACATCAACCACCTGGTTCTACTTCCTGTGCCTCACAACTTACCAATCAATCTCATTCACCCAAATTTCCATATATTTTAGAGGCCGTACACTTTATTTCAATTTCACTGATAAGCAATGCAGAAGCATTCCAGTTAAATTTGCCACAGATGCCTCCAGTTATTTCACTTCATAATCGTGCTAAATCTCCACTGGGCTTTGTAAATTTGCAGCTATAAAAAGTCTGACGCGCTCCACAACCCGTGACACCGTGACAAACAGGAGCAGAAAAACCAACTTTCTTTTTTGCCAAACCTGTGCAATCTAAAAAGTGTCATCAAACCCCTGAGGTAGAGCTTAAGAAATCCTCTTCGAAGCCTCAGTGCAGCTACAATATGAGGGGTGGGGGGGAAGGGGCGCTGAGTGCCGGGCCCCTTCGTGAGGTGCATCCAGGGCCCTTATTGATCCGCTGTTAATTAGTCCGTAGATGCACATTGGTGCATAATTAGACTGATACTGATTTAATGAATGCTGACAGCCACTAATAACTCCAGGGAATTGTTCATTGCAGGACGGATATAGAATTTGGTCAATTTAACCTTTTTTTTAATTAAAAAAAAAGGAGTAATGTTGCATTTAATTGAGAACCAACAGAGTTATCTGTGCGAGAATGTGGCCGATTCAACCAAAGTAAGCCACCGTGCCAACATACCCTTCACATCCTTTACCTTAGAGGGACTTTTAGTCACTAATTGCTTCTCAACTTGACGCCAAATGATTTGATGGCAGTGGACCGTGGAGAATGGAAGAAAAAAAGAGAAATTGTTTGAGCAAAATATGCATTCTGACAAGTGACAAATTAGCCTTTTCAGTGATACACATAAGACCTTGCAAGTGCTGCTGTCTCCCCTGTGGGCTGCAACACGGGCGGCCGCTGATGTTTAATGAGGGATTTATCTTTGGGGATTTAAACTGATAACTGATGTTTTATCTGTCTAACAACATTCATAACACTTGTGAGCACATCTGGAAAGGGTTGAGTGGCTACAAGGTCATCACAATAATCACTTGTTTTTTGTCAGCACTGTGATTTAGGCAAGAATACAAAGTAATAGCATGAATGGGATTCTGTGGTTGTCGAATACACTTGACTTGCTGCTTAATCGATTTACAAGGGAAAGCTGACTAAGTGAGGACATACATTCAGAGATTACTTACTTTCTTAGATTTTTGGCAAACATTCTGAGTTATTTACGTAAGCATATGATGTCCATTGCTCATCTGAAACTGCTATAATCGATGCCCTTGCGGTATTTGTGTATCCTCTTTCTATGATATATTCAGTGCAAAGCTTAACCGCCTGAACGGGCAGAGATTCAAAGACGTACACCTGGGAATAGAGACTTTGTTCCTACGCCATTCAACAGAAACAACCCCTCCTAGATCAGTCAATGTTGCCGAATGAGTCAGAGGAGCAATGCTCATTAGCAAAAGGGCAGAAGTCACCTTGCTCCAGTCATCCTCAGGCCCACTGTCACTTATCACCAACAGCTATAAGTGTCAGTGTGCTGCCCGCATGTTAAATACGCCTGTATGGTCAGAATCATGTTACGGGCAGCAAATTAGTGATGGTAATGTATAGTCATGGGATTTGTCATAGAATTTGACAAACGTCCTTCTCCTGCTCTCCGTGTCCCTCAAAGTGACTCCTGTCAGCCACTCTGCTTTGTTCTCCCAAAGTTGTCTCGAACTGTCTGATCAATGCTGCGATTAAATGTTGGTCACGCATCATACAACCCTTTGGCCTGACATGATGCAACATCCACTAATTGCAGGCTACATTCACCCAAGTGTCCTCTCTGTTGGCATGACAGACACCGAGCAGCATCAGGATCCCAGGGGACACTCCCCAGCTATAAATAATATGGATCACAAGCATCTTTGCAGGGACCCTCGAGCATCGGGATGCTTGCTTTGATATGTAAATGTAATCTCTGTTTTCTCGACCACTACGGTTTGAGTGAGTGAAACAGTTTGGAATATCAGGAGGAGTTTCAGGATTAGCGTGGATTCTAAAGGAGAATTTACAATTACACCTAACACAATGATTTTTTCCTCAAAAACATGACATGAAAATTGAGGTTAAGTAACCTAATCACAATTAGATGCACAGCTGTGGGTATAGTAGCAGTACATGGCAACTATACAATATCTCTGACATTTAGTGCTTGATTTGTATCGCCTTGCAAAGGAACAGGAGGCAATTTATCAGTTGCAAACAGGCATAGAGCCAATACTCAGGGCCCAAATGTGCAGCTGAATGTGTTACAAAACTGCAATATTATGTAAAGGGCAACAGTCTCAGAAAGAGTGACACACACGTGAACAAACTTCATCAACATCCATCCATCTATCCATGACGTGACTTGAACAACTTAGTAGTGAAGCGTCTAGAACATGGCTTCTTTCAACGTGAAGGAGTAACGGTTCTACTGCAAGCTTGCTCTCCTGATGTCCGAACGCCTCTGCCTACCTCAAAGGTCGATTCCCAATATCCGGCGGAGCAAAGTCATTTTGTCAAGTTTGTATCCGTGTTCTCGACCAGAACTCATGACTGTAGGTGAGAGTCGGAAATTGGAGCAGTGGTTGCAAATGGACATGTAATAGGACAACAGATAGGTACCAAAAATATATAACCTCACATTTTTACCACATAATTGAACCAGCCAGCCTGTCATGCATTCGGAGCAAAAACAGCTTGTAAACTGTTTTTTAAATAGCTTTCAGAAACTGAGGCCGGGACATGGACTAGTGTAAGACGCAGAAAACCTGGACCACTGAGAAATGGAAAAACTAATGGGCTGATGAGTCATCCTTCACCCTATTTTGTTCACAGACAATCTTATGTATAAGAAAGACTTTTGAAATCACCAGATATGAACATCTCTGAACCTTTATTGGAAGTTCTGGACCACAGAAAGCAAAGTAGATTCCCACCTCCTTCATCCCTCAAAAAATTGGAGGCTTTTATTCTTGATAAATGGTGCAATATCCCAAAACATAGTCCAATACAAGGAATCTGTTCCAAGCAATCTGTCCTGAAGGCAAAGGCTGACTCCTTTTTGTAAAGTCCTCAATATTACTTGGGGGTTTCTGTTATCTTGTCTTCCACTGTTCAGGTCTCCCAAGGTTACATGGGGTGTGGTGATTTTGTGACAAAAACAATACACGCATTCCCCATTTCTCGCTCTTTTTTCAAGCCAGCACCTCTCGGTGAACCAACACCCATGCTGTGCTAATTCTCAGGTTTATTTTGAGGTTATCTAGACTTTTCTCTGAGGCAGAGATTTAGGCAAATTTTACACTCACGCCGAGTTTAATTTGCTCATTGTCTGCATAAATGGTGTCAATGGAGAGTAATGCAGAGTGACAGCCGCAAGGCCTCGACTCAATATGTACTCCCAAATAAAACACGATGATTCAGTGTCATAGATGATTTGGAGGATGGAGGATGCTAGTTCCATTTTTGATTCTTTACATGCCATTACAGGGAGGGGGGTGCAACAAAGCAGCTGTAATTGTGCAAATCACCTGAGGCTATGTACAACCTACTTGTGGTTGGTTAGACTCCTTTTCCTTCTGCCCTGTTTGAAAGTCATTGCCAATCCAAGTTAAACTGAACTGTTTCCCCCCCGAGGCTCCAGTGTTATATCATCACCGAACTCAATCAGGCAGATAGCTGCCTGAGCCAATGCTACTGATAAATATGCATTGTTATTTGCATGATAGAAATCCATACCCATACATGTGCACTGGGACATATGCACACACTAAATAAAACAACAAACTTGTGCACAGTGGAGAGCGATGGCTTACAGCTCAGTGGATGTGAGAGATTGGTGGTGTTCCGTTAACCAAGTCCCTCATCTAATTAATGTTTACATAACCGTGGCTAACGTAATTCATGCTCGCCCCTGCTGAGAGGGGTCAAGGAGCTTGGGGTAGCCCACCTGAGTTGACAATCGCCTGTGTGGGAATTTTGTGCACAGCCCAGTGAGCTGAACACATCAGGAGGGATTGAGAGAAGAAAAAAAGCCTCTAATTACAAAACACAGTTTGCAAACTTTGGCCATACACACACACACACACAAACGCACGCATGCACGCGCGCGCACGCACACACGCACGCACACACACACACACACACACTCATACCAATCAAATTTAAAGTTCTTGGAAAACTTGTTGAGTGTGGTGTATGATTGATGATGATGTTTGTTTTTCAAACACTTGTAAGTGTCTCTTTCCTATTTCAGTGGCAATAAATGAATTTTGCATTGATATTAGTAAGAGACAAATTCACGATTATGTAAATTTTGCTGCATTAACCGTAAAGCAAAGTCATTAAGTATAACAAATTAGTGGAAACAACAACATTGTAGCTTTGTAAGTGCAGCTACTCAAATATAATGACCTCACATGAAGTTCATTTCTTCTATTTATCCTGCAGGGGAACAAACACTGACACAACCTGCTGTTATCACAGAGCACTTTGTGGGTTTTAAAAGTAATTGAATTGCATTAAGTCGTGAAAGCTAAATTCCTCCGTTTCAACAGGGTCAGGACAACAAAGGTAAATGTTGTGTTTTTCCTAAATGTGATGTATTAATGTGTTATTATATTTACATGAAGTAAACAACGAAACAATGACTGCCATCTAAGTGAAAGTTCTCTCCACCATGCTGCAACTTTATATAACCTGATTTATTATGGCATTAATAAACATGTGGCAAAAGTAACACATTTAATTGTGCTATAATTAGATTAATCTAATTATGAACATTTTATGGTTCAATGTAATTACGCTTGGAGTGCATTAAAACACTTTGCCACAATGACGTAAGAAACAAAAATACACTTACTCCCAGTGGTGTCATCGTGAGGGGAACGGTGGAACTCAGGCCCCCGAGATGAAGAGGGCTCACGAACAGCCTGAAATGAGATGTTTGCTTTTGGCAGCTTTTTACTAGTAAGTAATTAATATCATAACTATCAGAGGACTGTGACTAGAGGATTAATTTTATGAAATGAGTTCTGTGCCACGAAAGGTATAAACGAAATCACATCTTGATGCATTTCATCCATGAAGTGACACAGAGCCATTTGTTTTTCATCCAAAGAAATGTTTAGAAAAGACCTTTGGGACAAAATCAATTGTCTTTCACAAAATTATGTTTTTTGTCATCCACAAAATAAGAATTATGTTCTGCCTTTTGTCGGTGAAATGAAACGTGTTGTTTTTGTTTCAGTGTATGAAGTAGACTGTTCGTTTGTTCATTTTTGTGCATGTAAGAAAGTCCTGTCTCAACATTTCTGTGGAGGAAATACAAATCATTTCAAGGACAAAATGCGTCAAGGTGTCACTTGGTTTCATCGCGTAAAATATACAAAATATAATTGTGCTCACTGCTCGTTCACAAAATCATGTCTTTCCCTGTAAAGGTGACACAAAGAACAAAGCCTGTGCATGCCATTGTGGACATAAACCGGAAAAACCAACTGAAGTTTGCATAATCTTGTCATTGTGATGATGATGTTAGTCTCAATCATTTTTAACTTTGGTGGGTCCGCTGCAGTTTACTTTCAGGAATGATTGCAAATGTGAAATGTAAGATATAAAGAAATAAACTGCAATTTTGTGGATATCACAGAAACTTTCTAAAGATTAGGGAGATGGTAATATGTGGGCCTTACAACAAAGAACAGATTTAGGACTTGAGTCAGGATATTGTAAGCAGCTTAAACTGTACAGAGGTCTGTGTTCAAGCTGGTGTTTTTGGATCTACAGTCAAGGCTATTTTAATACAAGATTTAAAGTGCAAAATGTGTTACTAAAAGACACCAAGGACCAAATGTAGGATGGGTTGCTCCAACTTTAGCAATGTGTGGGAATAAGACCCCAGAGCTCACAGTGTGACAGAGGAACCAGTGACATTATGGGCCAGAGGAAGTGAGACCTGCAAAACCAAGGGTCAAATTCAGTTTTAAGTGATTTGGCCGTCCAGGGAATTCCAAGAGAAATGAGAGAGAAGACACAGGATATGTAAAATATAGGTAATTAATGATGGCCATAACAAGCTTCCACATCCTGGTATGTAACTGATCGACTCCCAAACCAGTGGAATTAGCATCAGCAACCGCACCACGTCCATGGAAAGGCAAAGACACAGTAGTGTAACAAGCAGAAGTCTCGCTCTTGGCACCAGAAACCTTGTATTGAGCAAAACAACAGTTTTGGGAATCAGTGCTTTGATGGCGGCATCAATACATCACCAGCAGGATATGGTGAGGACTGCCAAGACAGTTTAGGCAGACACAGTGGATGAACTATGGCCGTAAGAGAGAAGTCCAAATCATTTATTAAGTTAACGTTTAACATTAAATCTTACAATGGGCCGCCCAGAGGCTTCACATTCCCTCTGTGCTCAGACCCGGCGGTGCTTAAAACATATCAGGATGCAAAGTCTCTCACAAGGTCAACACGCTTGGCAGCATAACAAGAGCCTGGCAGCAGCAATTGAAAGTGAATAAACTGAAAATAAATCTTTGTCCTTTTGTGGCGAGAACCCAGCAAATAAAACTAACTTTGTGCATGAAAGGGAACAAGTAAGCAAAGAAGTAGGAATAAGACTTGAGGACGTCCATAACAAATCCACATAAAATGTGAAAAAACACTGAAAATGTAGGGATTCAGGAAAGTCCTCAAATCCTAAAAGTAGACGCAGTAAAACCCTTACTTTTCACTGCTGATATTCAGCGGCAAATAGATAATGCACGTAGTTGATTGCATCCTTCACACATCCACGACGTGTCATCACTTGCTCACGGGTTTGGCAGAAACGGCGAGATTTTCACAAGGAAAAATTTGCAGTCCTTCTTTAATGCCTATGTTATCTCCCAAAATAAAAGCTGATGCTTAAAGGGCTTACATCAAATTCTTTACAACTAGTTTTTGTATTTTGTTGAAGTCAACTAGGGAAATCATTTGTGCCGACCACCTCTCTGATCGAATGTGTGCTTATCCCTGAGATCAGCTGGTGTGTTGATTGACCCATGCAAACAGTACAAAGGATACATACATCAGTCACTGTGTGGTGCTAAATGCTTGGACGCCCTCGGTGAAAGGACGCCACCGTTCCTGGCACCTCTTCCCTTCCCAAGAAGCGACGTCACTCTCGAGTTTTCCAATCACTTACGCTGATGAATCTGCCAGCCCGAGGGTTCCAGCTACCTGCCACCTGTTCGTACCTGTGGGTTCCTCCTCTCCAGCTCATCTTTTTCCTACCCCCCCCCCATAATAAACATGGCTGCGTTCACCCCTGTGCCGCTCTCAGAAAGGCTAGTGATCCAGATTAATGCCTATCTCTGCCGACGGATTCATTGCATTTGTTTTATTTGACCAGTTCAGTTGATTGATGCCAAGCAGAGGAAGCTTTTAAATTGCAGCCGCTCAATCAAATTAATCGCAAAGATTTAAGTTCTGTCCAGCGACAATTCTCTGAAACGGTCAACATTAACATCAGTGCTCACTGTGCAGTTACAAAAATCAAGTATCATGTGTTCTTGATTCGTGATGTGATCAATTTGCACCTCTGAAATTACATTTTCAACCTTTTATGTTAATGAAAACCAGGTTATTTGTTGATAATTTGCCACAAAACAGATTCCCTTAGGGCTACCATCTGGGCTACCATCTGGGCTACCACCAGGGGGCGCTTCACATACCATTTTTGTGTACAAATACCACAGTCTGAGAACCGCCATGTAAATCTCTGGCATGTTAAAATCTGTACAAGTTTTTAAGATTTTAAGATACAAATAGAGGAATATTGGTTGTGCAGAGGTAAAACTCTCACCCTCCATCAAGACCCGGGTTTACTACCTTGAAATGGTACCTGTGGCTTAGTTGTGTGTTCTCTCTGACACAAGTGGCCCTGTCAACGGATGCCGAGCCGGCACAGAGATCGAGTTCTTGTTGCTGCACAAGCGGCTCCTACTGGTCAGCCGGGCCACCTGCACGAAGGAGGGTAAGATCCCCCACGCATCACCTGCTTCCCGGGGATGCCGATGACTCCTGTGGGTGACAGGAGGCCTTTTGGTGACACAAAACAGTAGCGTGTTGCTGTCAATACACCGCCCTTGGCAGACAATGAGGGCCAAGCAGTGACAAAAAACATCACAGAGAAACCAGGGTGAAGGAGGAATCCCAAGCATTTACACAAATGATGCGAGAAGAGGAAAGCTTAGCAACTGTCATTATCTGACGTCAACCTGGACAACAAAAAGAGAAAACACAGTATGAGTCACTCAACTTACTCAGGGGTAAAATATGGGAGTAGGAGGTCAGTAATATAGCCTTTGTTTTTATTAGATGCTCCTCTAATTATCTTATACTGGGATAAACGTACCAATGGACAACAATATTTGCATTCTTAATCTGACTTTAATCACCTTTTCTGTGCAAAAGGGCTAAAGATATTTGTATATTTGTCCCCTTTTGCCACCACGTCACAATATATAACACAGCATAGCCATCCACTTATGTGTCCCTCTTTAATGCACTTTCTGAAAAAGAACATTATGTCTCATCCTGCACAAATGCAGCTCATTTCACTGCATCTTCACCAGCTTGCATCCCACCTAATGCGGCGGAAGGTATCCATTATGTGCACTGTGGGACAAATGCCCAGCGTGCTCATCTGAAAGAGTAAATATCGAGCGCAATGCTTCAACAGAGGACCGGAAGTGCCATGTTTGGACATACAGGACGTGACACGGACTGAGGCAAGGGGAGCGTTGATTAGAATGTGAGCACTTTCAGTCAATATGATTAAGTTTGCATCATCCAGAATGAGAATATTGCGATTCTCCCTCCACCACACTGGCAATTTAATCTGGCCAAAAACAAATGCATCTGCCCTTTATACCAGAGGCGACAATTGGTAAGAATGTCAAGCTCTCCATCACACTCATTACCATCTTACATAGGGACACTTTGGTTATATAAAAGCCCTATTACATCTGAATATTGGGGATTTCTTTTGAATCTTAGCCTAGAAAATGAGATAAGGGCTTCCTAAATATACAAACATATCTGAGTTAACTGAAAGCTAACTGATTGTGACATGGAATGAAGCCAAACATGTTCAACCGAAATAGAAAGACTTTTAAGGTCACTGATGCTCAGAGACGGGCCAAGTATAAAATAAATAAAGCTATTTGAATGTTTCTTTTCATGGCTGCCTCCTCTGACTTTGACCTGTCTAACAACTGTCAGTGTCAGGGATGTGTGTCAATCATT
>OMOW01101597.1:13456-24230 GCA_900312555.1 Lamprogrammus exutus
AGGGTGTCCATCTCATCGAGGAAGTCACCAAGCTGACCAGGCGGCCGGTAGATTACCACAATGTTGAGCTTGATAGGGAGTAAGGTCACTGATGCTCAGAGACGGGCCAAGTATAAAATAAATAAAGCTATTTGAATGTTTCTTTTCATGGCTGCCTCCTCTGACTTTGACCTGTATAACAACTGTCAGTGTCAGTGATGTGTGTCAATCATTTCCCACTCGACCCCGAGGTCACATCCTCGCTGCCGATGGCACTTTTTCTGATGCATAAACATTCAACAAAATTACATGGTTATAAATGATTCAGACTGTTGCTATAGCTGGTTTACAGAGTAGAGCCATATGTGAAGACAATATCAACATTTCATGCTTGTCTTAAAGGGCCCTAAGAGCCACTTACGTTCAAAGAGTGTTATCAAAGAGCAGGGAAATTGGGCCACAATTTTGGTGGAATGGCTTTGGCCTAGATTTGCCTTGAAACTGCAATTTTTTGTCATATTGCGAGCCACTAAAATCTGCAATGTAAAATCAGACATCTGCTGCTTCACATATTTGTGTGATAAATAAATAATTCATGAATGGCATCTTTTGCGGAAGTCCAAATATCTTTTAAGAACAATAAATCATGCAGAGAAGCA
Source organism: Lamprogrammus exutus (assembly GCA_900312555.1). NCBI lineage: Eukaryota > Metazoa > Chordata > Actinopteri > Ophidiiformes > Ophidiidae > Lamprogrammus > Lamprogrammus exutus. The sequence continues at coordinate 14,095 of OMOW01101597.1, forward strand.
GAACACAAAGCTTCAACACAAAGCCTTGAAATCTGGGCTTGCACTCCTCGTTCCAACTGTGTCAAATTCTTAAATACGCATTGTCATGGCAATCTACAACTAAAAGACACGAGAAGTAGATGGAATATCTTAAATGACAGTTGACATTTCACTCTGAAATAATGTACGAGTGAGATCGACGTCTTGTGTCAGCCCCGAATGGGACAACAAACAATTATTCAATGCAGCAATTATGTAAAAACTTGAACAGAGGAGGGAAATGATTTGTATTAAGGTCCTCTTCATACTATCATAGCTTTAAAAACGGAAGATGTGATCAGCATTCAGTCGTATTTAATATATTCAGTGCATTGACAGATGCCTGATCTAAGTATCTTCTATCCAGTCAAACAGTGGGAAGCTTTCTTCAATGAAAGCTAAAATGATGTTTACTCTCCCCCATTGGTAAATTTGAACGAGAAAATCAGATTGTGAAGAAACTGTCGGGGGAATATCAGAGTGTGTCACGTCTGTTTCCGTCCACAACCCCTGTGTGTGAGGGGATCGGTATCCACTATGTGAACAGGCATTAGAAAAGCCTCTGATTTAACACCTTCACTGCCTGCTTGATTCATATAGACAGACTGGCCCTTGGGGGTTTTGTTGCATTATGGACAGATTTGCTTCACACACGCTGGCAGACGCACAAACTGCTCAGCTGTATGCAAACAATAGGGGGAAAAACAACTTGCATGGAACAACTGTTTCACATATATTTTTACTAAAAGTGAGCATTTCTAATGCGACTTCAGAAGATTGTTAAACAGCTACTTGCTGAGTTGCACTAAAAGAAGACTTTAACACCAAGTAAACTAGAGGGGATGCTGGATAACAGCTTTCATCCTGCATAATTAATGAATTTCCAGCCTTTAACTGCCATGGCTGAACATAACTGTAAATTTATTTCCTCCTATCAAATTGGATGGTAGTTTGAATATTTAATATAGTCCTGTGATTAGTTGTAAAACATAAAACGGGCATTATTCTTTGTCTTTTGGATTCTCACCCACAAGGACCGCTGAGCTGCCGAGGTCAGAATGTGGTTCAGTCGCGGAGCCCTGAGCCCTGCAGTCCCAGCGATCAGGACCAGAATACATCTTAACACAAACCAGCGTGACCTTGTTTATTAAGATGAGCCCCTCAAAGTCGGCAGCGGGAAAACACAGTACACCGACGCAGCTCAATACACTGGGGAAAGCTGTCCAATTATTTAGGAGGTGACAGTTGAGAGAGAAACACTTGTTCTCTAATTATCAATTAGAAAGGATCTGTTGCCATGGAGAAGTTGTTCGACGGTGGTTCTCTGCAAATCAATTAGCTGTGGAGACCTAACTTTACTCTTTTACGTAGATTCACCTTTTTTGTATTTTTCGCCTACATTGAGGGGTCATAGTCAAAGGTCGTATTAAGAGGGACAACCCAAATCCCCTAAAGGAATCAATAAAGCTTTATCTACTCTAATCATCTAAGAGATTCTAATTGAGGAAACAAAGTGATAATATTTTAAGCCTGAATCCGTTCTGGTTTTGCGTCACAGGAGAGGATTTCTCTCCCCCGTGATCACTTAGAGCACAGTGATTTGAAAATGAGGTGACATGATTTGACCACAAGCGCTCGCCTCCTCATCTGGTGGTGTTTTCTATTTGTGTCATGGAACATGTGCTCCTCATGATGGGACCTGACACCTCCCCCTGGAGCAGCATGGAGGGAGAGAGTGACACAGTGGAGAGGCTGTAGGAAAAAGTAAAGTTCGGATTAAGTTACCTGTGAAGATAATAACGCTGTATGTGAATTTGAGGGTAGACACATGGTAGGTGCTTGCTCCACCTGGCATCCCTTGATTACAAACCTTTCCCCCCCTCCTCTCTCAAATTGCTGTTCTTTCACTTGAGTGTACAGTGTGTTCTAAGTCACTTCGACTTCTAGAACTGTCCCCCTGGTCATGATTCTTGGTCAAATGGATTTTGTAAGGTTTGATTGAATCGTTTTATATGATTATTCACAATCATAATTAGCAATTAAGCAGTGATTTCGTCATGTTGCTTTGTTTTCTAATAGGCATGAAACAGAGAAAGAAACAGGTAAGTGAAACCTCTTCACGTCATCTTTCGGCTGTTTAGGATTCTAATGGCTGGTCTGAATTTGGATGAAGCTCTCCATCTTAAAAGCTTGGCAAAGGGCCCGTCTGAGGCGAGGTGGCCGATGCACTGAGTGGCAGAGGCAGTGACGTGCACACATGCAGCAGCAATGAATCACTGGGAGACAATGCACCTCTCTGAGGGCGGAGCTGTGTATGGAATACCAGGCAGATCAGCTGGAAAACTGCTTTGAAATCAATATTGTATGGTGCAACATGCAGCAACAAAGTCACTCACTCATGTACCAACTGCATGATTATAAACAGAACACTCAAAGTGCAATTTGCAGCTTGTATTGTATCAAATATTGCTGTGTTTGGAACTATTTGATGATTCTTTGTATTATAGCCATCAGTCTGCATTGCCATTATGCTTTGTCCTGTCTGGTTTTGTACTTATGCAGCTGATGCATTTTTCATGACGTAAACTCAAGCACATTCAAACGTGGTGGACGCGCTGTTTAACCATGTGAATGTGAAAGTAGAAAAAAAGTAAAATTGCAAACTTTTCATGTTGGACATTCAAGAGTACATGAAGCCAGCAGGTGTGGCACCTATAGGCCTCTGCTCTGACGACACGGAGGGAGACACACGCACACGCGCGCGTGCACTCACATATGACTCATCTCATCCCAACTAAAGCACTTTTTCTTTTTTTTTCAGACGCGTCCATTCACGTTACAGCCAACAAGAACGCGCAGACGCAAAGTCAGCCTGGAGCGCGACACTTATAGTGAGCTTGGCTATATAAGTCCATTCAGCATCTGCTCTTTAAGTAACCATATAGTGGTTTCTTCAAAGAAGTGAAGGAGGGCGGCATCTCGCCAACTACCCGGACACCTGCACAGCTGACAGCGGACCTCCTCGAAACACTGAAGGTGAGACGCTGCTTGATATCTTCATTTAAAGAAATTTAAAAAAAAATCTACATTTCACTTTGTGTGCACGGCTTGTTTGGCACGTTGCCCTACAAGCGCGTCTTCATCTCTCCAAATAAATCGGACTAAACAGATCTTGCGCGTAGCTTTACAATGATTTAAAGTGTTGTATGTACAGATCACCAAGTGGTTGTTCTCCAATACGTTTTGTAACTAATTTGTTTTATAGAATTTATAGCAAATGTGGAGATAAAAGGCAATAATACTTAATGTCCATTATATACATATCAGCCGAAACACCACAGTCTCTTTACGCGCGCATTGCGCACCGATTTCCCATCTCCTCAACGCAGATGAATGCGATTGACCAAGTGTCCTGCCACAATTAATTAACTGTCACAAATTTCTTTCGAGTTCCAAGCACAATGCGCGCATCCAAACGCCTGTTTGGCGTGCGTAAATTCCTCATTACGCAGCACTTTCAGGCTGTGTTTAAGCGAATAATAAACATATGACATGAAATTAAAATTCGCGCATTTTTTCATTTCAGATTCCTGTTGACATCCTGACATGAAGCTCAATCTACTTGGTACCACCGTGATTCTGCTAGTTGCCTTCTTGCCGCGCTGCGAATGTCGGGCTATTGAGAGCCCTGGCGGTGCCCTGCGCGTCCCAGCTCCTCAAACCCAAAACTCCCAGCAGCAGCAGCAGTCTGGTCCCATCCTGGAGCGGCTTGGAGAGGAGTATTTCATCCGACTAGGCAACGGGGACTCTAGCTCTTTCCCGTCAGCGTCAATGTATCCCGGTGGCTCACCAACGATCTACAACAGAGCCTTGCAACTCCAGCTGACGCGGCGTCTCTTACAAGGGAAATTTGGGAACATCAGGGCGCTCATAAGCGGCCTCGGAGATCGGGGAGTGGACGAATCGATGGAGAGGGGAAGGAGGTCCGAGGACCCGCCGATATCCCTGGATCTGACCTTCCATCTGCTCCGGGAGATGATGGAGATGTCCAGGGCTGAGCAGCTGGCCCAGCAAGCGCAAAATAACAGAAGAATGATGGAGCTCTTTGGGAAATGAAGACCTCTCTCCAGTCCAAAGATCTCCCTCCCCTTTTAGTTCTTTTTACATTTTTACCATCAACAAAAATCAAGCTCTGTACAGTATAGTGCTGCTTTATCACTTTATTATTTATAGCTTTAACCTCAAACAATGAAGAGTAAATGGGCTTGACTTCTAATTATCCGATTGTACCTTTCCATTTTAATGTTGGTGTCAGATCTGTAGCAGTGCACCGTTCTTCATATTTAAAATTTGGTTAAAACACCAAACACTACATTCAGAAATGAGAATTTTGTTTTAGATTATAAGTGACTGTATTTATATTCATGTTTGTTAATAAACTTATGTGCAACCAGTCATTTTTTTTGTTGTGCAAGAGAACGTCATAACTATATTTTTTAATAAAAAATGGAAAGCAATGCTCACATTTCTCTGTGAATATCCTTAAATATGAATGAATAATAAAACATTGAAAAAAATGCTAATATTATCCCCTTTACTCAGTATTCTGAGCTACATAACTTACTACTTTAGATTATGATACACTTGTCTAAAGTTTACGTAAAGCTTTTCAATCTCATAATTGATCAATTGCATGTGTTAAAACACAAATAGGGAGAGCACCAATGGTCACAGCATCGTCAGAGTCTCGCCTACGCCCCTCATGTATTGAACAAAGGATTCATTATTTTCTTTCTGAGAATACCCTTATATATTGTAACCATGTTGTTGCCCTGGAGCCAAGTCGTGGGTTAATATAGTGCCTCCTCTTTAGAAGCCCTAACAAGAAAGGATTTCTGTATACAAACCACAAGGGTGCTGCAACCGTGCGTGTATCCATGCAGGTGAGGAGCATTCACGGCATTCTTTTTCTAAACCCTTAATCCTCAAACAGCAGCTCTCATTATAACAGCAAAGTGGCAACCATACAGACAGCGAAAAGATGCACCACTGATAGCTAATGAGTGTGAAAGATACAGTGTGTGTGTTTGTATTGCACGCTGTGCTGATCCTTGACCCACGGTGTCAGGGTAAACCAAACAAGAGCCGTGAGTGTGAGTCATCCTATTCTGTTTGGCCCACTTAGCAACTTGGGGCTTAGTGCTGCATTGAGCCCGTTTGTAAAGGATCCAACTCACCGGCAAAATTGTGTACAAAAATTAGATGGGATTCACATGTGGGCAACCACAATGGTGGGAGTCACAACAAGAGGGAACCAATGGAGAATAAGATACCATACATTGCTGTCTAGTTAATATCTGCAGCACGTTGCAGCCATGAAGGATCCTCTAACTGTCTGATCCAGCTATAAAAAGGCTACTAATGCCCTTTCTGGCTGGATTCCCCTTTGACAGATAGAAATGAGAGTGAAAGATAAAGGATGAAAAACAAAAATAAGACTCTTTCACTTCCACGCACACACACACACACAGACATGCAGGCACACAGACATGGGTGTTAGAAAACGCCTGATTGTTATTTTAGTCCAGACAGATGCCTGAAATAGAGCTGTGCACATACTGGTTAACAGATGAAACTGGGAAACGCGCTTCCAGTTGCACCATTTGTAATCCTGGTAAACTTGAGAGATACGTCAGGCGCTTGTACAGCTCAGTTTTAATAAAACATCAAGGAATATAATGCGGCCCAAGACATTTTGTCCATAATAGGAAATTATATACGTAATAACACACACAGAAAAGAGTACAGGCTGCCAAGAGCATTAACTGATGTAATGCCACAATTCCGGTTCCCTGTTTAAAATCTGATGGCGTGCATTCTTTGTTTGTGTCTTTAATCTGCTAATGTACTAATTCAATTGTGTGTTGTTGTTGTCATATAAAGGTAGACAGCAAAGAGGAAAAACTGAGGCCCTCTTTTACTCAAATAATGCAGTTTAAGCAGTGGGCAAAGGGCAAACTAGATGAAAAATGTATGAACAAATCAGAATTCAGGAAATGATTGATAGATATTCAAAGCTTGTCTCTCGTCCAGTGTGACTGAGGAGTCAAAACATGTTTTTTATCTGAAAACAATCGTTAACCAGAGCCGTCAGCTTACAGTGATGCATGCATAGCACAATTCCAATATGAGAGAGAGAGAGAGTTGGGAATTGTCTGTCTCTCCCTTATCTGGCCTGGGAACTCTTGACCTCCCACCGGCACAGATCTAAATCCCTCTCACAGTTCCTCCACAGCATCACAGCCGACACAAAATCCTCTCTTGCTTTAGTCGCTAGGTCGAGGCGGCGCTCTTGGCTGTGCTGGGGGTGGAGTTCATCTGCGGCGGGGGAGAAGGCTGGACGGAGGCGGCAGCGGTGACCGCACCGCTCCCGACACCTCCCGGAGCAGCCTGGGTTCCCTCTCCTTCCTCGGCATTTTCGTTTCCGTCCTCGTCCTCGTCGTCATCGTCTTCTTCGTCTGTGGACAGAACAGGAATCAGTGGACAACGCGACTGAGCTGCAAGCGCTGCAATTATCACTGTCACAATTTGACCCTTCACCTTGAATGAAGTCGATGCTGCGCAGGGCCTTCCCCTCTCTTCTGAAGTCGACGCTGTAGTGATCCATATTCTCGTAACCGCGCTCAACTTTGTCCAAGTGGGCTGTGCTGGATGCTTCTTCAATCCTGAGAGCGAATGGTGCAATTCAGGGTTTTACAGGTAAAATCCGCTATCCGATACTCTATGTAATAATCCTTAAAATGACGCATTATCCTTTAGTGATGCATGCTTTGACACATGCACACCTACTCACTTTTTGAGGAGCGGCTTTGTGTTCTGATAGAGACAAAGAGACAAACATCGAACATAAAATATTGATGGCGTAACAGTTAAGTTCATGCCAAAATATTGATCTCCATTTGGCCGTCACGCTAACCTGCAGGAAGACGGCCATCTCCGGCTCCTCCATGGTCTGGATCCCCATCTCCACGATCTTACAGCTCTCCTCCAGATGGTTTCCATACCTCCTGGTCAGTCCCCGGATGTAGTTCACCTTCTCGTCCTGTTCGGCTGTCACCCTCTGACTCATCTCCCTTTTCTTCTCTTCCAGGATGTTGTACAAATGGTCGAACTTCTCACACACCTGAGTTTTTTGCCTACGGCCATTCTCCTATATATGCATAGACAGAAGCATGAACACATACATGCACGTACACACACACACACATGCACATTGAATTCCTAAATTGTGAGAGTCTGTCTGTATAAATCATTCATCGTGGTCTTGTTGGTGACAAATGTACGTCATGTGTAACTCCGGGGTACAACAGAGTTTAGAATACTGAAAAGCAGAGAAACAAAGAAAATGAGGTCATAGGTGTTGCATTCTACTACTACGCTCCGGTATGTTTATCTGTCTTCCGCCCTTCCGGTAGTACCATATGTGCAGGGAGGACAACATAGCTCATTCTGTGTGTCCGTTCAGAGCGACGGCGCTGAGAGTGACACCTAGGAGACTGGATCCACTCCAGCTTCCCTTCTTCAACCCCCAACCGTGGCACATGACCCGTAGAAAAGCTGTCTGTTCTCCCTACATCAATTACACCGCTCGTTTTTAACGGGCAGAGTGGAGTGAGCTCTCCTCTCTCTCCCTGTGTTAGATACCCTCAAACATCGTGGCGACAAGGACATTTTGAATTTCTCTCTATGGTTGTTTGCGCAGGTAGAGCAGGTGTATTAGTGTGTGCACAGTTCGTCTTGCTGTGTGAATGAATGACCAGGCGTTGCAGCAGTTGGACACTGACCTCTATAGCCTGACAGGCTTCTTCTAACTGACTAATGATGCCTTGCATCCTGTCGTTGTTACCAACCATCATGGCAATCCCGTCAGTCAGCTCTGTCTGGGGGAAGCACACGGCAGAGTAATCTCAGATCAAGTGCAACTCATATCTATCTATCTATCTATCTATCTATCTATCTATCTATCTATCTATCTATCTATCTATCTATCTATCTATCTATCTATCCAGCTATCCATCCATCCATCCATCCATCCATCCATCCAACTATCTATCTATCTATCTATATGTAGCACTTTCAGCCTCACCTTCTTTGTCTGGTAGATGCTTGTGATAGGCGCCACCTCGCAGTCTTTGTGAGCTCCAAACACCTTACACATGGAGCATGTAGGCACTCCGTGGGTCACACAGTAAATGTTGATCTTTTCTCCCTCATGGACGTCACACATGGGCATTTCCTCCTTTTTCTCCGGTGCTGGTTTGCTGCTGCTGAAAGTCGTGTATGAAGAAAGCAGCAATACTTAACTGTCAGAGAATCTAGAGTCTTTGGTTTCACAGCAAAATCAAGTAGGGAATCCTGAGTGTATGAGTTGAAGTGTTGTGTCACACAAGCATTTTGGCTTTACAGTCAGCTGCTCAGAAAAAGGGAAATCATGGATGACTAGGACAAAAAAATACCACTCGGTCATCCACTCCAGCTCTCTGACTCAGAAGTCAGCAACACTTAGGCTTCACCAGCTACACTCTCAGACCAGGCCATCAGACCAGGAACAGAACAAGAGAGGGGGCACGTACCCATCAGGGCACAGTGTGTCCCTCTCCTGCTGCCGTCCCATCTCTTTCCTCTGCCCTAGACTGGGAAACAAGGCCCGGCCTTCTAGACTGTGAAGGTGATACTGTAGTTGAGTGGTGACCTAGATTACTTGAAAAGTTGCTGGTCTCTCAAATTACAAACTGCCGGTCTTACAAACTCCAACAGGTATCGAACCCAAAATTATGTGACATCAATATGAGCTTACCTAACAGATAACAATGTATAGGTGTCTCACAGATACATTTATAGTGATGTCATTGAGTCAAATGAATCAAAATACAACAAATTGGGTGAGGAAAAATGTTTAACAAGTGCCTTTTGTGATTTTCTGTTTTTCCGAGAGGACGTTTACAGTGAGCAGCCCCTCACTTTATGCATCAGGCTGGCGCTGACTAAGTCAGAAAGGGCAATGGCTTTCACCTGGATTCACCTTATCACTGCACTTCATCTGTAATATTTTGAGCCTGTTGTGTGTAAGAGGCCAGTGAAAGGTTTAATATAAGCATCACCAAACTGATCTTACTCTGCCCGTAATATCTGAGAGTGATGAAAGCAGAGGAAACGCTTGGAAACTGAAATCATGATTGCTGTGACTGAGAGGAGTCCGTCTGTCTGGGTGATCTCTCTCACCTGCTCGACTCTTGCTTAAACATGTCAATAATGTTTTCAACCAGCAGGTTCCTCTGTAATCCATAAACGCCATGTCTGTCCAGCACCACCTCATGTCTGCAGGATGGGCAGCGGAAACGGCCGCCAGACGTCAGCGAGCCCCCCCTCGTTGGAAGGTACGGGTTTGAAGCCTGTAAACACACACATGGTGACTAATCAAATCCTGAATGTAGTGAGATGGCACGAGGTTACAACTGAGAGGGTCGCCTGCCAGAAATAATGAGTTGTTTTAGGGGAAGAAATGATATAAATATGCCTTTTTTTGTTTAAAGAATCAATGATAGAGGCAAGTTCATGAAAATATGAATAGTTCAAAGTAGACAATGCATCTGTAACTGCATGTTGAACTAAAAAATTGCTCTTTTTTAAGGTCATCAACACTTCAGACTTGTTAGTGACAACAAATCAGTGGCACTTTGTTTATTTGCCTACCTGGAAAACGTCATTGGCACATTTTCTGCAGAGGTTGTGCTGGCAGGGCAGGATGACCACCGGCTTTGTAAACATTTCCAGACAAATGGGACAAATCAGCTGTTTCTCCAAGTTCTCCATGGTATTCATTAAATAAAAAAAGATTATATAACAAAGGCTTGTAAAGTTAGCAAAGCGTCCGGAATGTACAGTGGGCCTAGAGTCAGGCGGAGGAGTAGGCCTGCTGCTCTTGTCCTAGTGGCTGCGTGCTCCTATCTCACTGGTGTCACTTCTGTTTTTAGAAACCATTGCTGTCACGTCAATGGTTGCCATATTTACCTTGCCCATATTTGAAACTGAGCAGGGCAGTACTGAACAGCTGCATA
>OMOW01101599.1:0-14803 GCA_900312555.1 Lamprogrammus exutus
CCTTCAACTATCAGCATCTTCTCCATTTGTCTTTAACACACACACACACACACACGCATACATAGACAAGTATACAGAGAAAGACTTGGATTTATATAAGCTTTCTTATATACAGTATCAGTGTGTGGCCACAAACCTTGAGGTCACCCTCCTGTACTTCCAGCACCAGTTTAAAGCCTTCTTCAGAGCACAGGAGCCCATTTTAAAGACAGAAAGAAAGAAATTTTGATGCTGTACACTGCAAATTTCCCCGTTGTGGGACAAATAAAGGATTATCTTATCTTAAATGTATCAAAATAAACAGAAATATACTGTGTCCAACATGTATCAGAATAAAATACAGTGTTTTGCATTTTGAAAACACAAAAATACATACATCAAATCTAAACCTTAATCTAACCCCTCATGATAAACACTGATGAAGAGCTTCTCCTCTTCCTCCTTCCCTTAGCCCTCAGCTTGCTATTAAAATCTCCTCCAGATTCTGGATTTATGTCCAGATTCAACTTGTTCTGTTTGTGATGGTAATAATTTTATGGCATCTACCAATGAGCTTCTGTTTCCCCCTTCATCAGTTTGTTTGTTTCTGAACTGATTTTGATGAAACTTGATGGAAAGCTGGGGCATGGACCAGGGAAGAACCCATTACATTTTGTTTCTGATCCAGATTGAGGGGTGGGTCCATGAATTAAAAAAAAAAAGATTCCTTAGAAATAAGTAAAAGCCATGATAAAGGTGAATTAAAACATATTATAATGGTATTCCAAAAAGAAGAGGGAGAGTAAAATAATATAAATTAATATAAAAATCATAATGGTGAATAGAAATAAAAAGTGTCAGATTAATCATGTATGTTTTTCACATTTGCCATTTTCTGCATTTTCTCCTATAATAGCAGGGCTGTGCATCGACAATTTGAAGGGCTGTGGCTCAAATCCAAGTTCGCCACCCCACCCCACTGATGGAAGGCCACACTTTGACACACAACATGTCTAATCACACTCTCTTCCACATATGCGTGCATGTGCAAACACACACATTTCAACACTCCAACATACCCCCTCTCGAAACGTAGGGCTTTCATCAAAACCATAAGAAAACATTCCTTATAATTGTTTTTGTGAAAAGAGACCCAGACCTTAAGATAACCTGTAATCAGAATGGGACTGCATTGTTGGTGCATCGTATAGAGCATAATCAGATCAAACCTAAATTAATATGAGCACAAATCCCAGGCTTTTATACTAGACTAGATGTTTAAAATCTATTAAAAGGTATATTAAAAGGTAAAACATATAGTAGGGTTGCTGGTCTCATACCCAGGCTGCTACTTTATGGAGGAAATACCAAAACTAGCATAGCAATCTGTCATAACGAGCCATTATACACTCACCCACTACTCTATTCTGCTCCGAAGCACTTTAATGTATACTCAGGGGCTATTGCTGTTGTTGAATGTTGTTGTTGTTTATTCATTATTAATGTATTATGTTTGCCCTGGATCTCAGTGAGACGTCATGTCATTTTGCTACATGTATGGTTGGAAATAAATCAATAAACACATCTTGAGCTTGAACATTGAAACGTTTACATGTAAGACATGATCTACCCACTAGAGGGCGCTAATTACCAACCAAATAGGAGCCTGATGAGCTGTGTTCTGCCTCAGCATCAGTACCAGGAAAGACAGAAAAAAAAACAAGCTGATCTCTCACTTTGGTCTTTCTTTCTTGTACCGCGAACATCTCGATTTGAATGAACTACGATTGCACGTAATACGCGTGTGCGAACCCAGTCTTCGACAAATGTGTGCACGTTATGTTAGTAAAACCAATGCAAAACTGTAGCGTTACAGCGCATGTGCAAAGGTCAACGCCCACTTTTCTAGAACGGACGTCCGGCACACCGACACAGGAATAGACGATCTTTGTTGTATCAGAGGCTCAACAGTGTCACTCTGTAAAACCCTGTTTGGTTTACCTCACGTTTAGAGCATCTGGGATTGCAGCCAAATTATAGTTTAGCTGTAAGTAAAAAATGTAGCATACTTCACCATAAAAATCACGAGTGTAAAAAAACAAAGGTTTATTTTGAGAGGAAAGCGACCCCCCTATGCATCGGGTTATGGTACAGTCCATCGACGTGCTGCGCGGGAGCGGAAAACGTGTAGCAGACCGTGCGGAGACGTAGCAGGGTGTCAATTGTGCGACATCACCACGTCTTAACGAGTCTTTTCGCGATAATAAAGGTCGGAATAATCAGGTTTGTCTTACACGTCTGTACACAGTAGGAAGTAAAGTTTGAATGAACGTACCTGATGTAATTTGAGTATCAAAGGAGAATCTGCCGCTAGCTAGCGACGTCTGTTTGTTGATGAGGCGTTCTGCTCTGCTTCCATCCTGTTTCGGCTAGTTAACCTGACCTTTAGGTGACGCTACGTAGCAGATTAGCTCGACAGCACTCTGTTGTGTGTGTGTGTGTGTGTGTAAATGGTGCAGGACTGCGAATTCCTGTTGATAGTGGCTGTCAGGTTTGAATGAACTGTGGAATCTGATGGATGTTATTAGGGGGTTGGGTGGCTCATGCACCGTCTCAACGTCAGCATCTTTTCCGGGCCTAAACGGACACAACGCGTTGTAGTTGAATGATCACTGAACAAATGGTAAACGTCAACATACTTTATTTTTTGTCTGTGTTTTCCAGTGTGTAACATATTTGAACATGGCGAGAGATTGGAAACCTGGTGATCTTATCTTTGCCAAGATGAAGGGATACCCACACTGGCCTGCAAGGGTAATTCTGTTTTATAATCATATGATGAGTTGTTGTTTTTGGCTTCAGGTAATCATTCCTCCCTCCTCCTCTCTGACAGATTGATGAAGTCCCAGATGGTGCTGTGAAGCCCTCCAACATCAAGTTTCCCATCTTCTTCTTTGGGACCCATGAAACGTCAGTAAATTCTAACTGTCACTTGTCACCATTTGCCCACTGTATATGTGGAGTCTTGTTCAACATTTGAGTTTATTGAAGTGCCCAGGACAATTAGAATGGTCATATTACCAATCAAAATTTTAAATAGTGCTTTGACTGTCACATATTGGGCCTCTACGTCTGTAGTTGAGTTGCAAAGTCACTCAGTAAACAAACAGTCATTGTTGAATTTCTGGCACTATTGAATGGACAAATTTGCTCAAAACTGTCCCCTTTCTTTCCATCAGTGCGTTTCTTGGCCCAAAAGACATTTTCCCCTACCTGCCTAACAAAGAGAAGTATGCCAAGCCCAACAAAAGGAAAGGCTTCAATGAAGGATTGTGGGAGATTGAGAACAATCCAAAGGTTGAGCTCACTGCACCCAAGGTACTGCCACCTTCTCTTTCTCTAAACCGCAGACATTTTATGGTGGAAGTTGATTTAGGCTTGACTGTCTGCACTCCACATGTTGTTACGCATCCCTGAGTTTGCAAATTATATTATATGTGCAGCGTTCAAGAGAGCAAAGTGGATTTTGCTCTCACCCCTGTTTTGTAATTCAAAGTTTGCCCTGGTTGTCTGAATCTAAGGTGTAGCCCCACCTACATGAGATGAGTTGGGGGTAAATCCAGTGCAATGCATGACGGGGAAAGTGCTGCAGAGTGAGGGTAGCAATCCGCATTTGTATATGTGATGTTTGAGTGGTGTTTATGAAACTCAGCACTTCCTGCAGCAGAATCACAGCAGATGGCTTCGAGTTCTGCAGGAAATGTTCACTCATAGTTAAACTGGCTATATTATCTCAGGCAAATTATAGTTTAACCTAAATAGGAAGTAGGGCTCAATCTTTATTTTCAAGTTGACAGTGAAGATTTTAGAGAAAGACTCAAGCATAATTTCTGATCACATAATTCGACAACAGCTCTGTGCAGCAACACATTCTAAAGTTTCTCTGTCTCCCAATATGAGTTTTTGCTATTTAAACTAATGCCTTTGTATGATTTCCTTAACGTAAAGCATCAAAATGTATCTTAGTAATTCCTATTGAAAAATGATTAAACAATGACCGAGCGCTGTCAATTTCCTGGTTATGTTGTTTTTGCCCATCTGTATTGTGCTTTTGTTTTGAAGCCCGTCCCCCCAGATTCCTTCACTGAAAAGGATTCAGACAGCAGCCCAGACGGTGAAGAGGACGCAGACGAGAAAGGGATCAAATCCAAAGTATGTTTCGCCCTTAAATAAATGTCCTGTCAAATACAGGTAAATACAAACTAACAGCCAGTCACTTTGCTGTATTAACACGCTTCTGGTCTGTGTTTGTGTGGTCAGCTTGTGTCATGTTTTGCCTTCTCTAATTTCACTCTGAATTACCACTCAGTGCCCGGAAATAGTCTATAAAGTCATAAATCTTCCCTGTCATTCGAATCAAAAGTATACTCCCTAACTTTTCTCCCTGTCAAGACTTGCTTACCCCCACCACACCGCATCCTATGCTGTGTTTTGGGTGCATTTAGGTTCCAGGAAGTGAGGCTGGACAGGACAATGAGAATGAGGAGGAGATGGAGATGGAGGAGGAGGAGGAGGAGGAAAGGTCTCTGATGTCTGAGCAGGGCCCTCAGAACCAGGATGTACGTACTATGCATGATGGGATATCATAAGTGGTGTAGATTCTCTCCCCCCCCCGCCCCCCGGGAAAGCATGTGACACGTGGTGGTTTCCAGTCGGGTGGTTTGTTTCGGTTTTGACGGTGCTCTAAGTAGCAGGGCCACCAAGCTGTGCTCCATGTTTTGATTTGCCTGATTGCCTGGTGGGTTTGGTGCCAGTGGGATGATTGGATCGGATTGAATCACCTCTGAATGATTGGGGAAGCAATCCCTGTGTTGCAAATAAAACGAATTTATTCAGATTAAATAATATCAGCTAGGCGGAGTGGCTTTCATTTGCGCCGGCTCACAGAACGTGGCTGCAGATCCGACTGATGTAGGCCGTGGACATTAACCCTGTGTGATACTTAAACACGAATCACTCTCTCTTTTTTCTGTTTTGCCCCCCTGATAACTCGTCTTGTTGCTTTCCATTGCCTGCCTTCATCAACGCTGTCCACTGCTTAATTAACAAACCACATTATCTGCATCATATTTCTCTCTGCAATCGGTTGACCTGATTTTATTTTGCATGGCTTTCTGTGTGCTTTGGTAGAAAGGTAAGTTGTGTCTCAGTTAACTTCTAAATGTATTTGTTCTTACCCATAAAGAATTTAGTATTTATTTATTTTTGCAATATCTTACAAGTCACTGAAAAGACAATGTTCAAAACTACACCAGATGTAATTTGAGAGTTGCACACTAGATGGTGCTGACGAGCAAAGAACATGACTCAGTTGTTGATAGGGGACAGGAGAAAAGGTTGGTCAAACCCTCCTAGCAGGACCGAGTATTGTCATTAATGAAATACTGCATGTCCTTAGACTTGGTAAGAGAGCTGCCTGTAGAGTCGTGGATCGGTTTAGCACAGTTGTGTCTTGTGGCTGTTTTAATGCAAGGTTTTGCATTTCAGGTTTCTACTCAGAAAGAATCCACAGATGCCTCTAAAGCCAAGAGAGGAAGGAAGAAAAAGGTTGGTTTGAGATTTACTTTTTCATTGGTCATGTTTGCTACTTTTATAATTTAAATACAGTAAAGACAGGAAATAAAGTTGAAGCTGAAATATTGTCCGTTTTGTTTCGGACCCACTTTACAGGTTGTAATGTTTGAAAAGTGGCTGTTTTGATTTTATTCCAGAGTGATGCTGACCAGGACTCTGACAAAGAAGAAGCTCCAGCCAGTCCAGTTAGTACTTCAGGTGGGTTGTAAGCACTGCAGTGTTGTTAACCATGATGATTTTGTATTGTATATGTTGTGTAGGAGATGGATTTTTATGATAAACTGGAATTACAGGAGGTTGTGTCTTATTTATTGCTAATCTAATTCAGCCCTTCTAATCTAACTAGAATTCTGTGCATTCCGCTTTTCATTTGCACAGCAGGGTTAATGCTGTATTTCTGTCTGTCTGTCTGTGGTGTATGTGTCTGTGTTTGGTGTATCTGTGTGACCAGGTGCAGAGGGTCCTAAACGCAGAGGCAGGAAGCCCAAAAGTGAAAAGTTGCTTTTGCTCCAGCAGCAGGAAGCCCAAGGATCAGGAAGTGAAATGTAATCATTTGAATATCTAAGCATGGACACACACACGCGTGCACTAAAACAGTTGTACATCAATTGTTTTTGTTTTTTGGATGGATCTAAAATATAAATGATTGCTGTTAACAGGAAAAGAAAGACCATAACCCAGACTGTCCACTGAGTGGCGCTGCCGCACGGGGCAATAGAAAGAGGTGAAACGGTGGATGAGGCTGCTAGAAATGGCTACAAGTTCACGAATAATGGTTGAATTTGCACAATAAGTGACATTAAAGTACAAAACACTTAAAAGTAACTTTGTGGGCTGCCTTATTGAGTGAAGTCATACAAATGTATGTTTTTTCAGTCTCAGTTCTTGCCTGCAAAATCAAGACATAATGAACAATCTTCACTGATTGATCCAGATTTGAAATGTTAATGATGCGGGCTGCCACAATGAACTCAGTTGAACAAGAAATATGTGCACAGGGTAAAAGTCGTCGCGTCCATTTCCGTTCCCAAGCCTTTAAACCAAACCATGTCTGACCCACGCAGGGACACTGGTGAGTCTGATAAAAAGAGGAAGAGGGCAGCAGAGGACAAAGCTAAGAGTGGCGAGGAGGAGAAGAGGAAGAAGAGGGAGGAGAGCAAAGGAAAGGATGCAGACATGAAGGAGCCTGACACCAAGAAGAAGAAGCTGGCCAAGGATGACAGCTCCTCTGGCTCAGACGATGAAGAGGCAGGTGTCCACACAAACTCTTAACTCTTTCATTGTGTCAGAAAAGTCTGATGTTTAATATTAGTTTGGGCCGCAGTTATCAGAAGTCTTAATATTTTATAATTTAACTTAAACTCATACACTTGTAGGTAATGTGTGTGGCCCCGTTTTTGTAGTTTCAGCTCGTTTATGCTTTGCAAAATTACACCAATAGCTTTCTTAGAATCTGTCGGATCGGAGTATGTAGAAGTCTTTACGAAAACTTAAAAATGCAAGATGTATATTACAACAACAGATATATTCCGAAACGAATTAAATATATCTGTTGTGCTGAACCGTTTAGCGTTTACTTAAATTATTAAAATTTGTTTTAACTTCAGAAAAACAAGGGCCGAAAGAAACAACAAAATTCAACAGAAACGGAGAAAGACGTGAAGCGAAGGAAAGGAGATGAAATGAGAGAGTATGTACACACACACACTCACGTGATGAAATCTATTCACTGTCCAACAGTTGTGTAAAATAGAGTAATTGAGATTGTTAAACTATATTTGTTTTTTCTTTTGTCAGTTTTTTTAATTTTTAGTAATTTGACACAGAATCTGTACGGAAGCCATAATTATCAATGTTTTTTTTTCTTTTTTTAGATAATTAAATTTGTCTATAAATATATATTTACTCAATTGTCAGTCCATCTCAAGCTCCCAGAGCCCACGTGATGTCATCAGATTACTTATTTTGTGTAACAGTAGCCAAAAACCTAAAGCAATTTGATTTGCAGTGAATGAAACAGAAACATTGTATTGTTTGAGATATAACCAGCAAGTACTTTTACTTGAAAAATAAAGTTAACAATAAATCAGGTATCATATTCAGACAGTAGGAGGTTTGAGGTTGAGATGTACACAAGATGAGAAGAATGCATAGATTTGTGACTTGGTGCTATTCTTGCTTTCTCTCAGCCAAAACAAAGACGATGTGAAGAAAGGTGAAGAGAAGAAAGGAGAGAAGAAAAAAGGTTTGTACTGTGAGACCCAGAATTTTCAAGCCTTGCAGGTTTACAAGGTAACCAGGAAATCTCTGAATATTTGCAGCGTGATGGAATCCTCTTAATATGAAAGGTATTTTAAAGATGAGCTTTGTCAGCCCATTTGATTAGACTTAAAAACAGAAAATAAAAGCCACAAGGATGGCTGAGCTCATGATGTCATCTAAGCCTTGACTGAGTACTGCTTTTAGATTTTGAATTTGGGAAACTGCTTAGTTCCTCTGTGGCTGCAGCCAATTAAAAACAAAAGTAGTATAAAAACCTGTCACGTATCCCAGAAAGCGTTTTGGTCAGCGATGGAACGGATTCGATAAATTCCTATTGGAGATGGCAACTGTGGCTTCCACAGTCATGGTTATTGCACCTGTTTTCATCAGGATGTCATCTTTTCCACAGAAATGTCGACCGACTTGAAACTCCAGAGACTGCACGGAGAAATCAAGATCTCGCTGAAAATTGACAACCCTGTAAGTAATCATGGAATCGGCGATTACGTCATAAATCTATCACATGAATCCTCTTTCTCTTCTGAGGCCTTCAGTCTGTATTGGTGCGTTCTCGCTTACAAACAGCAGACAAGCGGTGAAAATGAGGTTGAGTTGTCCAGTCCACCCATCAAATCACAATTACACGTGGGCTATACATGGATGATATAAACAAATATGTCTGCACTTACTGTAAAAGCAATATTGTTAGCATTGTGAAGTTTCCAAGTGGGGATTTATATTTAGCCTCTACACTTTTGTGGCACTTACACTTCCCTTATTCTGCATGTACAGACCAGCTGCTAACTCGCTGACGGTTGTTACAGAACTGTGGCGTGCTGTTTCCTTTAATGCTTTTGCATCTCTGCGTGACCTAAACCATAAGCAGTGCAAATCATACATACAACAGAATACCGTTTGTTTCAAACTGTGAGCCATTGATGGCCAAATACGGGATTGAGCTATGATTCAATGTCTTCCTTTATATTTTCTCTTATAATTATACAGGGACAAAATTTACATCTGTAGACTCACATCTCTTATCAGTGACGTCAATGATTATGTTAAATTCACAATGCAACAGTATAAATCATTATGATGGATGATGAGTTTGACTTTTTATTATGGGATTTTGAATACTTCAGCGACTATTGCAACATACCAATATAAAGAATGCTCTGATAAATGTAATAACTATTTAATTTCCTGATAGTTTCGATCTGTTCATCTCCTTTCTCCCTCCTCCTCTCACCACTCTAGGATGTGAAGAAATGTTTGGAGGCTTTGGATGAGATGGGGACCCTTCAGGTCACGACACAGCATTTACAGAAACACAGCGAACTCATTGCCACACTCAAAAAGGTATCTGTCGAGTTTGGATGAATCAAAACTATTAAAACAAAACTTACATCTTTTTGGACCACATAAATGGTTGTAATCCATGTATTCCTGGTCCTGTCTTGTGTGTACGTAGCCACAGTTGTGTCTTGTGAACATGCGTATGAGTAACGACAAGAGGTTTTACTGCCTGTGTGTTTTAGATTCGCAGGTTCAAGGCCAGCCAGGACATCATGGACAAGGCCACCATGTTGTACAACAAGTTTAAGACCATGTTTTTGGTGGGAGAAGGAGACTCTGTGCTCAGCCAGGTGCTCAACAAGTCTTTAGCCGAGCAGCGGCAGCACGAGGAGGCCAAGAAAGGAGCGCTGAAGAGAGTGGAACAAGCCAAGGAAAACATCTCAGGTACCAACAGCGGCTTGCTCATTAGTACTTATTTTACGTGCGTCTTAAAGTCAAAGAGCTAGGCAGTTATCAATACGCTCAGAATGTTCACCTGCGTTACTCAACGGCTGGACTACACACATGACAGATATGAATCCATATGTGAGTCCAGTTCATCTGTAATTTCAGCCTTTGTCTAAATGTTACATCATTGACAGTGGATCCAAACCCACTCCCTGCTTGTTTAGTGTTCCCATGTGTCCTGGGCTCATTTTCCAGCTTGAAGTCCGAGAAAAGGTGTTGTCCTGTGAAATCGTTTCCACATTTTTTTCCTTCTGCGACAAACAAGTTGTATACACTCGGGCCACTTTATTAGAGACCCCTGTACAATCCAAAGTAAGCCACATGTTCAGTTTTGTTACAGCCATATTCTGTCCAATCCAATTACATGCATGAGGGGTGCAGAATATAACGGTAATAATAATAAAGTGGCCATTGAGTTAAGGTCATAAATATGTCCATCAGCTGAAAGGGCTTGGGCCAGAAAACTGAATGAAACAGTTACACTTTTACTTTTAACTGTTAATGTCTTTTGATGTTGGCATTGACGTGTGTTTCAATTCTGTGAAAGTGACATCTTTAGTTGTGCCTGGAAAAGTCAGAAAGCAAAAGCAAATGAGATATTGGAGCCCTGTGCTTTGGTCACTTTCTCTCCTCTCCAGGATGTCATAGGATCTCTGTGGTTGGTTTCTCAGTAGACACATGGTCAGGCTTATCAGGGGGTCTGGACTCACATCCCTCACGCAAAGTCGATGTACAAACTAATTCTACCAATCAGATTTTCTGAAAGGTCCCATTCTAAAGCATGACAGATAGACGGAAAATCACATTTCTGCCCGTAGGATCTGAGACTAGCCGTGAGTCATCACATGTTACTGTGAGCAACCCTGCGCGGAGGGGCGGTTAAGGTTGATTAATAATGTTGTGCGTCTTTCTCTGCACGGCCTCAAGACAAGATGACAAACGGTGATGTCAGCTCTGATAAGAAGCAGGAGATGGAGAGGGAGAAGCTCGGCGAAGAGGGGGCGCCAGGAGAAAATCACAGGTAGCCGAACAACACAGACCAGGTGTTGAATGTGTGAACATCGTATCGTTCTAAAACATCATTTGAAATGACCTCTATTAAACCCGTTGAACCTTTTTTGACTGCAGTGCCCCTAAAGCTCAGGAGGAGACCATGTGAGTCTGCTCCGGTTCTGAAGACTTTTGCTGCTCTATGTGGAAGAACGTGTGTGTGTGCGCCAGGCTCAACAGCTGTCTGATTCCACTGTTTTCAGATCATGACTGATATGGATTACTGGTCGTCGATTTCTGTGCTGTGTGTGCCACTCAAAGTTTGCAATATTTCAAACTCAATCAAGATAAAGACTTATTGAATATTTTATTTTATTTTTATATTCCCTTTGAATTTGAGTTAAGATTAAGACCTCGAAGATCTGCAGCACTGTGAACTTGAATCTGTTCAAGCATGCTTAATGGGACATCATGAGCAAGTTTTATATTCTGTCATTTTGTGTTGGAATGCTCAAACTCATGCCCGCTCAGCGACATAACGTTAAGCACTGAAATGTATGTTAGAAAATCTGAAGTTCACTTTGGTCATAGTTTTCATTTGGAGTAGATGTTTTTGGTTGTACTTCCATCATGTCAATCAAGTTTTCACATTCAAAAAATATAAGTTACAGATATGATGTAGAGAGGATTGTGTGTAGTACAATGATGTCTAACAGTAGCTCTAAAATAGGAAAAATGGAATTACAACTTGGATGCACAATTTGTTTGCCAAAGTTTGTTTTGCTGGGAAAACGCTTATTCACCCACGTCTAAGTATCTTTTTCGAACATAAATGTAAATAAGAGTATTTTTGTGCCTGTCTGAAGACCTGTTTTAGCATCCATTAATAAAGGAGTAACTCATCAATCGTTGTACTTATATTTTGCAGTATTATTCCTTTTATATGGATTCAACAGAGGGGCGTACCACTCTATGTAAACTCGAGAGTTCATCTGGCACCGACAACTGTGCCAGGGTCAAAGTCACTGAGATCAGTTTTGCATTGCACTGCTTGGCTGATAATTGCATGATGAATGGGCAGGTGCATAGGTGTTTCTATTTAAGTGGGTGGTGAGTAAGGATTTCCATGTTTTTAGTTTCATATAGGGGGTGCATTTGGAAATCTTTGCAATACTTTAATGTGGCAAAAACATCCACTTTTGCAGGTTCTGTACACACAGAGTGAAAACAGGCCATTTAAAGTACTATCTCCCACAGCGAACGCCTTGCTGTCTGGCTAGCTTCAGAAAATGGAATGGAAATGGATGACGGGCACATTTCAATGTCAACATGTTATCAAATTGAAGGATTAATCGTTAATGAAGCTATCAGAGCAGTTCAGGACCTTCAAATTGGTCCGGCTGGATGCATTTCTATAGGCATCAACCTCAAGTTTTGGCCCAGACAATGTTCAACATAACATTGAAACTAACCAAATGCATAATGTCCCTTTCAAAAATCTGATCACACAAGCAAGCTCTCAAATCTACTAAATGGATTCAGTTTAACATTTTATTACTTAAATTGAAGAGCAAATGTAGAAAAACTATACATTCTGCATCTTCCAATTGTAGACACATTTCTATTTGAAATGAAATGTAAGAACACTTAAATGTATTATACAGCATTATGATCTGATCTCAGCAGTTCACCAAAGAAAAGCGTTAGTTGAATGCACCACGATCCACGTAGGGATAAGCCAGGAAATTCCCCAGCTTCTTGCCTTCAGCATCGTAGTGCAGTTGGCGGAAACACTGGTCACAGAAGAGACATGGGTGACTGGGAGCTAACCGGTCATCGATGGTGAGCCATCTGGAAACAATCGGGAACGTTAGATGTCCGTCGAGTTTGTCAAAAGACCACCGCTGCCATGTTTAACAAATGCATTTTCACAGACCTGCCGATGTAGATGTGGCAAACGGCACATTTTCGGGTGACGACCCTGTTCTTGTGAGTCAGGAGTGGATAGAGCTTCTTGTCCAGGCAGTCGTTCGCGTGGGCCAATCTGCAGTACGTGACGACAAGTGAGACATTTCTTCTAGGCTCCAAAGGACACAGATTTGTCTCACCTTCACGCTGCTCAGAGCAGCTTGCATGTGTGGTTACCCTGCTTACGCCAACAATTACCAAGCCCACAGACATTTCAGTGCAATGAAATCGATCTTCTCTGACACCTTATTTAGCTCTTGTCATGTGAGACCGGTCAAATCCTGCCAAACAACGAGGTGCTTTATTTCATCTTTGAAAAGCCACTGCAGTACAAAAGCTATGGGCTGACTACGTTAAACTAACCACCAAAGTAACCACATATATAATGGCTGAATAATGGTATGACTCAGGGTTTGACGCAAGTAACTGAAGAGTGCATGTGCTCCTGATTTCAAACAAGCACCTAATTCATGATAAAAGTAGGGCTACCTTGACTGGCCCTGGGTTGGAAAGTAGGATTTCCTGTGACAAACTCGTGCTTTCCCACACAGTTTATGAGCCGCATGACTGTATCAAAGTCGTACATTACTAATGGTCAGGGCCATTGTAGGCTTCGCCCCCTAGTGCTCATCACACAGGCAAACACTTAACGGTGGCGAGCTCGGATATCAGAGCTTAAAAAAGGGTCATCACATAAATTCATTGTGCGGCGGTGTTCCAGACATCATCCTCTTCTGGCTCTATAGCCGCAACTGTTAGAAATATGTCAAAAGTGTTTTATACTGCTGAATAAACACCATTTTAGCTACACACTGGTGGCAGGTGCATCTCGACGGACATTTCTGACCTGCATTCAGCATCAAAATGTTGTACTTCTGTATCAGTTTTGTACGAATATGGCCGTATAGTTGTAAATTCAGGCTACATAACCCTACTGCTACCCCTGACCATAACGCTAAAATTGTATAAACTTTTGGGTTGGAATGCAGGTCGGAAATGTCCTTCGAGATTCTCCCCATTGGCGGCAGATGCATGTTTCTAGCCTTACTTGTCAATGTGGTGCGATTCCATAAATATATTTTAATGCGCCAAATTTGGCATCAATACCTGCATCTTGGCTAAATTGCACCTCTTAATAGCTCACAGCACACATGCCTTCATTTTTCCATTAAGACTGACTAATCACTGACTAAATCATTTGTATTCATTACACGAAATAACAGTTTAGTTTGTTTTGTCTGTGGCACAATGATGAAGACAAACAGCAGTAACCTGATATCCGTGATGATGACGAGGTGTTCACAGTCTCCCTGGTGACAGTAGAGGTATGGGAAGCCCACTTTTATTTTCAGATCCACGAGCCGAGTGTCCTCCATTTTGGCTTGGCTGTAGGTTGGGAAGTTACGACTCTTTGCCCATTCAGTGGTGGTGCTGTAGAACACACACACACCCACGCAGACACATCGCAAACATGAACTTGTGGCATATCAGTTCATATTTTTTTGAAGGTACACATCACATTAAACTGAGCATGCGACACTTTTGATGTGGACAACTTGATGTTTTGGAGTGAGGTTGCAGATTTTGGAAGGCTTCAATCTGTGATGCAGCTTTTCATCAAATTAACTTAAAAGTTCCTCCCAACCAGGAGGTCAAACTTACGCGCTGATGTCCTGACACTCTGGGAATCGCATGTCGTTATAGAAAACCCCTTCGAAGTAGAAGAAAGCCGACTTGAAATGATCCTGAAGCAGAATAAAGAAAAATATTACATCCTGATTAGTGAGATTGTCAAATATCAATCAAATGTGACTCAACTATACCATACTAATACAGTATATACATTTCATATGTGAGGACCATTTGTTTGCAATGAGATAAAAACTATGATCAAATCTCACAGATTTCTTTGAATAACAGATGTCACCCGAGCATTGAAGGACATTTCTGACCTGCATTCGACACCGAAACGTTGCAGTTCTTTCTCAATTTTGTATGACTATAGACGTATAGATGTAAATTCAGGCAACATAACATAGTATGCTACCCGTAACCCTAACCCTAAAAATGTATTAACATTTTGGGAATGCAGGTCAGAAATGTCCTTTCGAGAGTCTCCCACATGTGCTCACTTGGCTGATGAAGTCGGGCGCCATGTCAGGCGTGT
>OMOW01101608.1:0-11034 GCA_900312555.1 Lamprogrammus exutus
TTCATACAAAGACAAACGCCTTTGGCTCGCACTACAAACCACTGTGACACTGTGCAGTCAGTCCAAATGTGGAGGGGTGTGGGGGTGGGGGTTCCCTCTGCCTCACGTTTCCTTTGGGCTCCAAGTCTCGAGTCCTAAGTGGTAACTAACAATGCACGCTTAAAAATAATGAGTGTGGGCCCACAGCCTCCTGAATTAGCAGCAGGAAAGGCCAGTGAGAACGTGCAGGGATTACTAAAGCTCTGTTCAGCCTAGCCGTGACCCCAGATGACTCTGCCAGCAAAGCCAGAACCACAGCAACTCCACCAGGGTGGCAGCCGCGAAGATAAACACAGAGGCTCATCAATTAAAAAAAGTATTTAAAATGCATTGCTGAGAGGCTGGATTCAGAGGAGACATCTACATGGGCTGACATAGGACTGCATGCACAGGTGGATGCGGAAGATCTGTGTGTATTTCAGACCCTTCCTGGCTCATAAAGGCCTTCACAGCTCCTCACAAAGCTTCTTTTTAAGTGGGACACTGACAGCAGACTGCACACCACAGCTTTGCTGTACATTCTTCACTAACAGGCACGGTGTGTACGGCCTACACTGTGGCAGGACGAAAACAGAGAAGGAGGTTAGCGTAGGCTTTCCCTCCCATTCCCGATGGCGAGCACAGACCTATCTGACCACACGCACGTTTCCTTTCTGATAAAAAATGAGATCCATGACAACCTTAGTGTCTGCGAGGAGCCAACTTGTGACCGATGGCAGAGGGCCTGGACAGACTTCGAAGACAACTGTCACAAGACATATTCTGCTTGGGATTGAGGCCAAACTCTCTCTCTCTCTGGAATGATCCCTAATTAAACATGTTCGAGGTTTTCACAACCCCATAAAATAGCACAGGGGAATTAACTGTAAATAGGACATGCAGTGGAATTGTATTAGTATTAATTATTACTGCATGTAGAGGCTTTTGTTGTTCTTGCGTCAGTGCAACCTCTGCAAGAGTTTTTGATGTTGACGTCTGGAATGTTGAAAATTGCAACCTCGACAGTGAGTCCAAAAGGTCGCTCAGATTAGGCACCAGCTGTCATCAACCAAACGTTCCTGCCTGCAGGGGTGACGATCACATTCCCATCGATACAGGTCCAAAGATGCTTTCTAGTTCATCCTACACCACTCAGCAATTTCACGTTACATAACTCAGTGGCTGGGATAAATTGTGTTTAAAAAATGTCCAACAGACACTTGCTGTTTTCCCACAAGTCCAAACTGTCTCACTTCCAAATTCTGGCCTGACAGGTTGTGTGTTTAAGATAAATTTTCAGCATGTATTGCAGAGGATCTAAACCAAACATGTTGCTGCCCGGTGAACATAAAATCTAACTGATAATGGTTGGCGAGCTTGGAAAATATATAAAACGCACGCACTTCGAAATGAATTATGTTATGTCACTTATAGGGCTGCAGACCATGAGTGTCAAACCAGTTCAATGAGGACTGAGAGGACACCACGTTTTCAGGTCCAACCAAACACTGACCAACCAGAGAGTACAAGCTATTTACTCCTCCTCTTTGATTGAGGATGTGCTGATCAGATGCTGTGTGTTGTAGTTGGCCTGAATACTTGCAGCCTCTTGACCCTCCCTGCCTCATGTTTTCACACATGACAAAGTCTGAACTTGTCTTTAGAGAATGGGAGAATGAGAGATATGAGGGGTGGGTGGGAGGGGGTTAATCAAGCCAGATAAGCCATTATTGACATTTACATAAGGCTAATGCATATACGATGCGACAACAATTGATTTGCATCCAATCAAGGTCAAGCTTGCTCAAACAAGTCCTAAACGTTTTTATTTCTTATTGGGAGGAAGACAAAAATTATCAGCACGGGTGATTCAAGTAAAAGTTCACTTTTTTTGTAATATCAATCATGACGCTGAACTTTTTTTTCAGGTTTATGTCTTTCCATATTGAACTGGTTCCTCTGGTGTTAAAAAGGAGCAACAGCATTTTTCCCACAGGTTCTGCAGCCTCATCGTTACAGACCTCCAGAACTCAAGTTAGACTTAAGCCAGGGAAAAGGAGCCGGGCTTACGCAGCCACAGACGAGCCAAAATGACCTTGGCTGTGTAATGATACTTTGTGCTGATGAGGCCCCGGCTCTTAAAAAAACAAAAACATGACCCCTTCTCACCTTTAAAGGATACAAACAGTAAATGCTAAAACATTTTTCATGTCCAGATATGAAAATTCGATGGGAACAAAATTCAGCGTGTCACGTCTTAAATTGCATAATGTATAGCTTTGGGATTTTGAAACTTACAGTATATCTCCTGATGATGATACAACAGAATAAATAATTGTGGTTAGTGCCTCAGGAAGCAGGGGCGTTGCTTTTGAGTAGATTTATTTGCAATGGCTCACCGAACAGCAAGAATAGCACTTCCCATTGATTGTACTGCTGGTTATCATCCCGATTGTACTTCCAAAAGAGAGAGAGAGGCATATGTTTCAAGAGCAAAAGTGTATTTTTAATAATACATGAATATTCTGCCTTAATGGCTCACAGCAGGGCAGTTCAAAGTTTTATCCATGGAGTATCGATGCCTCCAGGCCAGCAGAGAGAACATCAAACACTGAATCAGCACACTCTCCATCTACACAGACGGCATCAGACACAGGGCAAAGTGACACACCTCAGATCGCAGCACTCGAATGGGTGGCATGAAAAATGAAATGCAGAAGGAATCTCAGACCTACAGCTTTCCTCTGTTAAGTTACGATGGCCCTGCCTGTGAAATTAACACAAAACCAACATATCGTATGGTAACAATATCCTGGGTCTTATCAGGGATGTTAAACTTGGCTCCAAACCGCAGCTTCACGATAAACGCAAAAATAAGTAAAAGCTTCCGAAAATGTTGTCCAAATCCCTGTCCAAGCATGTTATAAATGGCTGGTGAGGTCTAGTGACAAAACCAGATGGAGATGAGCTTCTTAAAATAGGAACTGGTTTATTTAGTCCACGAGAATAATTGAAAATAAATCTGTGAAATTAATGTGGGAACCAATTTCCTAATTTTAGAAATGCTGCCCTGGAGAGGAAGTCTGCCCTGGAGCATGCTGGGGAAAATCCTTTCCTTTCCCTACCTGGCACATCCCAGACACAACTATATATTTTAATCTGCCAGATCTGGGCTAATGTGCACCTGTTGGAGTCCATCATGGGATACATATGCCTGAAAATCTGTCATTAAGATTGATGTGTTTTTGAGAAAAAGGCAAAAATGTCTCTCACAGTGTTAAAGAAAGTGACCTTCCTTGACCCAAGTCCTACCAGTCTAGAAAAAGTTAATCAAAGTCACTTAGATATTCTGCTGATACACAGACAACATAACCTCATGGTGGTGCTAATTATCAAACGTGAGTTGAGAGTTTTGGGCAGCAGTTCCCTTTAGAAAGCTTCACACATCTGTCGCAGAGACACTGACTGTCGTGGGCCAACCACCAGTTTAACTCCTACCTTTCCAGTAGCTTTGGTCTTGTTGTTGTTGTTGCTGTGGGAAGCCAGGTTGACATCTTCGTGGACACGATCCAGCAGCCACAGGAGGAACTCCAGGGCGTCGTGTTGGGAATTACCACGGAACTGTGATCCATACTTGGACACTATAGTCTAGACAGGGGGAAAAGAAGACTTGGTGAGACTGTTATGTATCTATAGCTATGTGATGTGTGTGTGACTGAGGTTTTCTGAGTGAGGAAAACAGTTCCTGGTACCTCTGATAATTTTGGGCTAAAGAATATCTGAATTTGAGCCAGATAATCCCAAATTTTGCTTGTGTGAAAACAAAAAACACCAGGAGATTAATTTACTTTGAAATCTGACATCTTATTAGAATTAAAGCTGTAGCGGGGTGGTGAAGCGGCCAAATAAAATAAGGCTCCCACAAAATCTCAGACACTGCTTATTTACTGCTTTTGACAGGCGGGGCGTGTCTGTTGGTACAACAGAGCTTTACCCTGGCATTCTCCACAGAACGCTGATCCCAGGAATTCTAGAATTGCAAATTTGCACTAACGCTCTTCACGCTTCCCTCGTCACCACTCAGCCCACGCTCTGACTGATGCAAAGTCAGGCTTTGGAATTTCAAAAGCCTCAGTCAAAAGATATGCTTGTTAAGAAAAGTTCTATTGTCTGAAAGTATTGTGTTTGCCCTTCCTTTTCAAAACGCTAAATATGAAAGAAAGCCATGTTTGACATGTAAAAGAGGTTGTGGTGGATAACACATAATATGCTGCAGACAACTTTAGCCCACACACATTTCAACAACTTCACATCTATGGTGTTCAGACACACAACTCAATTAGGCAGGGATTTACTAGAAGCACACACAGAGAGCAGAGATTACAGCAGCATCGCTTCATAATCCACTAATGTGCACTATTCTTGCAAATACTTTCGCTACTATGTATCATCCATCCTACAAATCTATGGTATAACAGAAATGTTAACTAAACTAGAAGGCACTCAGACAGTGCATACCTTCTGACTTTCACTTCAAAAGTTATAGCCCAAAATGTAAAAGTGGTAATAACAGCGCCACAATCAGGTTGATTGATGTTTAATTTTTTGCATAAGTAGTGAGTGCACATGTCCACCAAGTTTGATGACAGGAGACTGATTTATTCATGAGATACAGCACTATTTGATGAATGAGCCACACCCAACTCAACGATGGAAGCCAGTAAGGAATATCAAAAAGCTTATTCCAGACATTGTACTTTAAAAAAAAATTTTTTTGTGACAATTGAGCTAAAATTGTAGGAGATTAAAAAAACAAAACAATTTTGGATGAAAAATCAAAATGGGCCTGGCTTACATGAACAGATGTGAATAGTCCCAGGGAATCAAGGGGGGAAATAATTTTGATTCTATGACTTACAATTCAAAAGTTATCGGCCAAAACGCGGCACCATCAGGTCGACCGGTACAAAAACTGAATGGATCTTTCCCTGGATCAGGTCCAACCTGCCCACCAAGTTTCACTGAAATCTGTCCATAACGTTTTGAGATATCCTGCTAACAGACAGACAAAAACACAAACCGACTGAAAACATAACCTCCTTGGCGGTGGTAAACATTCTCTCATCCCTCTGAAACAGCACACGTCCTTGACCAAAGCAGATACCTGAACATTGCTCCAGTGAAGCTAATCACTGTAAAAGGGCCCCTGAACACCTCACATTAAAATGTTAACTCAGTATCAGGATACGTTATACTGATAATGACGTCTGATGATGAGTCTTGCATTAACACCTTGCACCAGCATGCATATATTTACGACTCACGGGCAGATTTTGTGCTACAGATGTGTCCCTGCTGTGTGCGTTACTTTTGCACCTTTTTACTTGTGACAGAGATCTGATTGCAATGCAGCGAGCCCGACTGCATGTGTGCATGTACGTATGGTCTGACAGATCGAACTCTGCTAGCATTTACACCAAGAAGGTAGAGTAGGGCTGTAAAAAGAGAGCGTCCATTTAAAGGAGGATTCCATAAATTTTACATGTGCAAAGTCAGGAAAGGGTTGCTTTATGTATCCTGTTGAAGATGCTGAAGATGACAAGTTTGAATACAAAAGCCACTCATAAAATCTGGATTTGTTGAATTCACTAGAAAGGTCTAGGTGAGGCTTAAGTCAAGACTTTTCCTTGAAGAAATTATCTGGCATGAGCAGTGATAAAGCAGGGGAAGTGGAGACAGGACTATGCAGTGGCTGATCTTCACCATGAAGTACAAAAAGTGAAGATAAAAGCCGCTGAACAGAGAAAAGCTGCTGGCAGAGTCTGAGTCGAGCAGAAAGGCTCTCTTATCTTCTTTTCTGATGTTGTCTTAAAAGTGAAAGTGAAGTTTCCTTTGCCTCATACATCTTATGGGAAAACAGTGACGTGTACCATCATTCCACATTCACTCTTCATGATTATTATTTGCAAAGGTCACCACAGGGAAAAGATAAAGAGTGACTGATTCCAGGCTTCATAACTGGACCTTTATGCAACTGCATTGAGCAACGGCCTGTCTTTGCTCTTCAAATAACCCTTTTTTTTTGGTTGCACCATTCGGATGAAAAATGGCCTCTGCACTGACCTGACAACAAAAACTGTCTTATATCGTTGCTGCAGCAGATTGAATGGAATATTCCACGTCAGCAGATTTTGTAGAAGTCTACTCGTGAAACATTCAGTGTCACAGTGCAGAAATGCTATGATGTTAGAAATCAAAACCACAAACTAACCTAAAGCTGTTGAGCAGCTAGTCATTCAAGTAACGTAATAACAGTAATTACCATCAGGCTTTGCGAGGTGGCACTTGTCACAGTGATATAATTGAGGTTGTGGAAAAGGCGTTGTTGTTATTGCTCTCTGTGGCATAATGACCACTGGTCAAACCTTTAGTACAGTAGTACAGTGGTAAGCACTGCTGCCTCACAGCAAGAAGGTTCTGGGTCCAAAAACGTATGCATTAGGTTAATTACTCCTGCCAATGCCTTTGACCAAGGCACTAGGCTGTAGATCTGGAGTTGGACCCCAGGCGCTGCACTGTGGCTGCCCGCCGCTCCTCCCTGTTAGGATGGCTTAAGTGCAGAGAACAAACATTGTACGTGACAGTAACAAGGTTTATTCTTCTTCAAACTAGACTACCCTTCCACCAAGTTTCATCAAAGTCAGTTCATTTGAGTAATCTCAGACAAACAAACCAACAGATGTGTGAAAACATACCCTCCACGGCAGAGGTAATCATTAAAAATCATGCAGCCACCAAATATTGACACATACCTCTGAGCAAGGCCCACTGTCACAAAGACGAGGTCATCACAACATATATTTAGCTTCCCAAATGGACCCATCACTGGGCATCAGTGTTGGGAGGACAGCATTCCTGTCCAGTCATTATTCCTGCCTGCTCTGACTCCCTCCTTTCTCAGGCCTCTCCTGTTATGGAAACCGATAAATTGGCTGCTGAGTAACTGTTTGAGTTTCAGGCTTTGCCCCTGTCTGGGCCCCTCTGTGTAAACACACCATCCTGCGAGGGGGGGTGGGGGGGGTGCATCAGAACTGTCAAGATCAAAAGCACACATGTGCACACAGAGCAGGTTGACGTGCCTGTGAGAGTGGGAGCAGGACAAGCTGACATTTTAAAATATCAGGAGGCAGCAGGGCTTTGTTAGTCTTAATCGAACTTATAAAACCCTCCAAACCATTCCTGTCCTGCAGGCCAGGTGGCACCGGAATGCAGCAGGGTGCCCAGCGGACAGGAGGACTTGATTGTTTGTTTTTATTCTGTCTGGGAGTCTGCAGACTCTGACCTGTGAGGTCATACTGTCACGCCCACTGCTGATTCATGAACTGTGAAGAACACTTTCTTTATTCTTGATGAAACAAAAGAGGATGCTTCTGCAGTTATGTAACGAATGTACAAGAACATCAATCATCTGACACAAAACAAGCGGAGCACAATGTTCAGTGTTTTAAAAGGGCATTTGTCAAAAAAGCGATTCCTCTCAACACCTACCCTTTAAAATCTGTCTGATAGTTTTCAGCAGCAGTTTTAATCTGGCTGCTTCAGCTGCACCTTCCCTTTTAGCTCCTCTGACAAAACACCTGACTAGCAGAGGCCTGCAAAGACTGATAATAAACTTACATGCAAAATATACTGACTGAGCCGTACAATAAGGGATGCTTCTTAGAGGATTTCATATATTGCCATATCTGCATTTCCTGCAACTGACAACAAATTCTGCCATCTGATTAATTTTTTTCTATAATGCCTCCCTCCAGGCAGCTGTGCTATTACTCAACAGGCAATTTCCGAAGGCCTGTTGGCAGCAAAGTGAACTTTAAACCTCTTACAAACCATGGCCAAAACGCACAGCAGTGTGTGCGCTTGATCACAGGAAATATCTCATCACGTGAGGGGGAGTGTTTAGGTTTGGTTTGTTGCTATCTTTTAATCATGGCAAGATGTTTCCATGCTGTTTCCTCTGATTATTGTCCTGATAACAAGCAATCCTTGAGTCCCATGAGATGAGAGGAATTGTGTGGATTGTGGAATGGGAACTAGTAGGCACAATGTGAATTTAGGTTGACTGGATTTCTCCTTCATAGGGGAGCAATGGTTCAGACAAAAGGTGTACATCAAAGAGCAAAAATATATACTGTATATTAATATGTGCAAAGCAACCATTTCATTTTTTACTTATCTGAACAATAGGGTCATGCCACACCCTGCAGCCATTCTTACATATACCCTTTCTATACAGAGTAATTAGCATTTCCAAGAATAAATTCATTGTAGAGATTCTTTTTTTACTGCCACACATTATCTACTTCTTGCCTTGAATCTGCTGAGAGAAATCTGGAGCAAAGAGCTGCAGGGAGATAAAGTATGATTGCTTTTTCTTCAATCTTCAGCGTGGGCAGAGGGGGGAAAGCCTGAGGGTCCCCTGATAGGGCTCTGTCACAGTCACTGATCTGCACGGAGCGAAGGTTCCTGAGTGGAAAACAGACTCCTTCTTGCACCAAAATACTTTACATCAAAACACTAACGCATCCTAAACAAACACTGTGACGTACGGTTCAGCAGCCACGTGGGAATGTGTGCTCTATACACATCCAATGACATAAACTATGCACAAAGGGACATTCCGTTATCACACACACACACATACACAGGTGGACTAAAGCAGTGGTTCTCAGTCCAGGTCCTGGGACAACACAGCACTGCACATTTCCATCTCTCCCTGCTCTCCTAGGTGTGTTTAGTCAATCAAGATCCAGGAAGCCCCAACTCTTGATCAAGTGAACACACGCCTGACTCAGGTCATCAGGTGTGGGTGAGATGGAACATATGCAGTGCTGGGGTGTCCACGCAACTGGATTGAGGAGCACTGGTCGAAAGGGATCCACAACCACAGTGAGTCTTTTGTTTATGACCAAGCTTTTCTGTGTGGTAACAGAGCAGAGGACAGTACAGTACCTCAGTCAGACACCAGTGACGCCGCGCATAAAGCTCAGAAACATCTGGTGACACACTAACACTGAAGTCAGAGGGCAAAGTCTTGTATGCTTGTTATTGCCTGCGAGTGTTTGCGATACTACTGGCAATTATTGCAAATGATGCGAGATGTGTGACATCGCTCTTTGTCTGAACATCACATTTAAGGCCTCTGTGCTCATCAAATAGCTGTTGACCGCATCATCTCTACATAACATGCGATTACGTTGACTTCATGTGCGCTATCAACACTTATTACAGACATGTAAGAGTAGGTGTGTTAAGAATAATCACTCAAAAGTTTTTATTACTGAACATGCAGAAGTGTGACAAATTTAAGGGATATCAACATAAAGTGCATTGGTAAGGTATTGGACAGCTTCAGTGCTCCATGGCATATAGATTGTACATGTCTATAGAACTCTACTGCAGGGATAAAACACGATTAATAACTATATTTAACACTATTTTACTCATGTTCATAACAGGCACAAATATAACAAGTGTTGCTGACCTTAACCTCCATAGTTTTAAGACAAAGGCAGGTAAAAAGTCTTTAAAATATACGAGGGCAAATAATAATAATGCACGACTGGATTAGTTTGCCTGTAGAAATGAACAAATCCAGTTACTTTTAAAACAAGAGTTAAGAGATTGCTGCGAGAGAGAACACCAATATGATTTCATTTTGTTTTTATTTATTGTTGGTTTTACAGTGTTTTTATTGTTTGTTTTAATGGGATTTTATACTGATTTCTGTCTATGGCCTGACGCATTCCATGTGTGATAAATTATTTGACATTCTTGCTATTAGACGGAATAAGCTGCAATACTCAAACGCACTATGTAAAGCTTTGCAGGCTTACATCAACGACCATAATTGACAAGTCTTTTGCTTGAATTGTCACAGAAACAAACTAAATTTTAAAAAGGTGAGGCCACCGAAATATGATTTACATAATTTTCCTACTCATCAAACCATTCACTGACCCCCTGTTTGCCTATGGACAGTGATCCTGGAAGAGACCACTAGAAACGTTTCATAAAGTTAATCACTCTAAATAACTTTCTATTCATTTGCAGTGACCCTCCTCTCTGAGTGAACAAGTGGACCCAAACCACACCAGCCTGTCACTGTAGAGGTAAAAGCATTTAAGCCTGTGTCTTACTTTGATTGATACACTGGCCAGTTAAGCAGGGATTTCACGACTGAAGCTCCTGACATCTGTGCCCATGTTGATGTTGGTTGCTTCAGTACACCTGTCTGGAAACGTCTGCATTCATGTTTCACCACATATTGTCTCCAAGTTTTTCCCCCTTTAATTTGTCACACATCTGTGTGTACTATTGTGTTTCTATGGTTTTTGATCAACAGATACAACAACAAGCACAAGCACAGAAGGTGCTGACTGCATTCCCCCGCTCTTCACTGCTTCCTACTAAACTTCCTACACGCACTATATCACTCTTTGGCTCATACATTGGATAATAAATGATTACCGGTACCTTGAAGTCCACTGATAACTGTGGGGTGTACTCCAGAGTCCAGAGTGCTCTGACCAGTGTGGCCAACTGCTCAGTCACTTCTCCCATGGCGAGTTTCATTTCATCACTTCTCACGACCCCGTTTATTCTAGGTTGACTCAGGTCCAACTTGTATCGCTCTAACCCTAGATACTCAGCCAGCAGGTCAGTGTTGCTCAAACACTGGACCACGGCGTTCATGAAGCAGGTGTTCCCGTGGTTTTTCAGCCCCAGAACGCCAGGGATTTTCTCCCCGTAGTGGCAAAGTAGCTTTTCCCTGCCGGTGCACAGAGAAGCGGACGTGGTCGAAGTATGTCTAACCACCTGTATGTTCTCTTGTTTGATCATTCCTGAGTTGGCGCTGAGGGTGCAAGGTGCGCCATTCCGAAACCCCCCATCGTCGTCCTCTGCGCCAACTCAGGAACGAAGATCGGAAGAGCACACGTCTGAACTCCAGTCACA
>OMOW01101609.1:0-14029 GCA_900312555.1 Lamprogrammus exutus
GCGTAGAGAGTGGCGTATGCAAGTTTCAAGCCCCATTTTGTGTGCCAGCAGTGGTTACAAATGAAACCCCAGGATTGGTGACAAAGGAAATCTATAAATATACCTGGCTGGAATAGCTGGAATTCTGTCATCTATGATACACTGAAAGTAGCTCAATCCGATGTTGTGTCATGGCAGATGCAGAAATGCACAAGCTTATTGTTTACCCATGCTTATACCTTTGTCCACACATTTGATGTTTGTTGTTTACTTTATGTAGTACAGTATGTTCTGCACTATCCCTAGCAATGAAACCAATATTCTTTTGAACTTATATGTTACAGTACTTCTCTGATCGTACATTCCTGCACCAATGTCATCAAGAAAACTTAATTCACATTCACTGCAGTTTGGTACTTGAGCAATTCTTATTATGAAAACTTCATCATCTAAAGACCTTGGAGCCTCATGTAGTGTTTCTATTATAATTGAGCAAGAGATTTACACAGATCTCAGGCTTTTCAGTGTCCTTGGTGTTGGCACTGAGGTGTTCATCTCTGATGCTGGGAGCTTCATGGTGAACAGACATCCAGTCTCTTGCATTTAGGCTTTTGGTCAGTTGAATTATATCCTTTCACTCTCTGAACAAGAAAGCAATTTCTTTTTGCTGAGGTTTATGCACTGAACCATTTCACTGGTACGCCCTGAAGAAGGTTGGAGGCAGAACGTTATCTTCTATACGTGTAATGACTGAATCAGCTCTGCGCTATTTCCATATCAAGTCAAATGTATTTATAGCATGCTTTAAATGATTTAAAGTAAAGAGATAATGGGAAAATATACCTAAAATTCACAACATCATTTAGATATCTAAAAATACTTTAGGAACAATAGCTATTCAGCATTAGACTTTTAGACTGAATAAATCTGGCCTTCATTATTATCATTATCATTATTCAACATATACAATATTTAGCAGTATAAAGTCAATACATTTGCTCTTTTTAACAGCACCAAACCTCACAATTTCACCTTCAATGTCTGTGTGAAAAAGACACGGTCTGTCTCTTTTAAAGAATATCAATCAGATTGGCATATTTTAGATTACATGTTGGGTTTATCTGCAAAAACACAGATATGAAGCTTCACATTACATGGCATGTTACAGAAAGGCACAATCTGAATGTTATCCGCACGTGAGAGAAATGTTCAGGAGATAAAATAAGACATAGATATTATAGACATGTAGTCATTTTTGGATTGGATTTGGAGTGTTGTTTGTGTCTGTGTAGCTGTGTTATGCTTTAATCTAAAGACACAACCAACATAAACCTGTTCTTTGTTTCTTTTCTTTCTTTCTACAACCTTAACCTTAACCATGGAAAGGCACCATATTTTATGTCATAAGGCTCTAATCTCGTAAAGAGGCATCTCGCTGTTACTAGGCAACATGTAATCGGCTGCCAATCACTTGTGTGCTGGCAAGCTACACAGAAATAATGAACAGAAGCTACGTTCGGGGAATCAAAAACTAGAAAGTAACAGATGAATTAATCTTAAAACGTACCGGAAACTCCCAAGAGCCCCATTACCCCCAGACTCGATATTTTTCATTTTTCTCATGGTCATTTCTGTGTGTTAGACCAAACAGCTTTGGATGGTCAGCAGTATCTTTTGCTCCATTTTATTTTTGTACAGTTCAGTTGGGAAGGCCTGCTCCTCTGATTCTGATTGGACACAAGCCAAAATGCTGCAGTGATGTGGAGCGTTTTTCTGCTTAGAGCTGAATATTTTGGAACTTGAACAGGACGTGCAGCAGAGGCATCCAAAAATAACAGATATGCCTGGTGGATAAAACACGAGCCTTGAGTGCAAAATGCGCCAAACCCAAGTTCAAAAAAGACAAAAATGGTCCTGCAACTGCTGCTAAGTTGGAGGAGGAGTCTGAGAGAAACCCATCATACAGCATTTATGTATTTGTGCTACTGTTTGTAGCACTTTCATTACTTGTTCTTTGGTTTGCAGTGCTTTAATGGGTAATTTCAATATTATATTATGTGACTTGATTTATTGTCCCTGAATCGACTGGTGGCAAGGAGATTTCCACCTCCTTCTAACTCTCCAACAAATGTGTCTGATGAAGTATACAGTCTCTTTTACATTTCCAACCTTTTCTGTCTTGATCTCTGTCCGTCTTAATTGGCGTTGACAGTGTGTGTGTGAGTTTATTGTGGGGACTGAATGGGAAGGAAGGGTTGAATCTGCCAACTTTGTTAGCAAAAGACAGTTTTATCTAGCTTCCAAAAACGGATCCAGCCAACTGCCACACTATTAGGATGTAATCATATGTGAGTCAAAGGCCTTGCTGGTACTAAATTACATCTGTCCACTGAATCCTATAGTTCTATGGATGTTGGACTGGGTAAATGGTTCCGTCTGTTGGTCTCTCCGTCATACTTTTCCATTACATGACCCATGAATGATTCAGAAGCAAATGTGTTTGTTGCAAACGCTCATTCATTTTTTATGGCAGTTTTATCTTGAAAACCTTCTCCTGTTCCACTCGGCCCTGCTGATTCACCAGTAGATTTTCATCACTGGGTGGATGAAGTGCCATGTTGGCATTTTTTCCTGACCTGCCCAGATGCATTAATTCATAAATTGTGAATGCAGTACTGATGGACTCCTTGTTTTCTTTGATGACATTTTCCAGGCACAGTTCACTGTGGAAAATGTCATTCCTGCTTATGGGCATCACACCATCACCTCTTAATGTAAACAAAAGGTTGGGGGTATTTCACCACTGTTTTACATGCCTGCTGCAGCAATATTTCCGATAATACACAGCACAACATGCAGCACAATAATACTCCACAATACAAATGTATGTGCATCACTAATTTTACCGAAGAAGACAGGTGACATCCTGCGTTAATAATAATAATAATTGAGATAATAACTTTTGGCCATGTAATAGTAATAATGCCTGGCAAAGCACGGACAGGGCATACTGGCTGCACCCGATCCTGGTGCAGCTTTTCAGATGCTCTCCCTATCTGTTACCGGAATAAAATCGATGAGATCCTCTGGCTCAGAGAACGGGCAACAAGCAAGCCATTGCCTTGACCGTGCATTTAAGGTGGTGTGGGCTAATAATAAACATAGGGTCCTGTCCTGGGCTGGCATCACGTCCACCCTTCCGTCTCTGGAGTCTGTGGAGTCACAGCCAATAATATAACCATTACTCTATGTTAATGATTGTATTATCTTTGGACATCATTCCTAGTTTAAAATATATCAAAATAGCTTCATCAATGTCCACGATGTCCTGAAGATCCCGTTCCTTTGCGTTCCTTGAATAAGTCATGGCCAGGACTTATTTTTCTCCTTCCCACGCATTAATAGCTTGTGTCCACGCGTTATTTTCATAACATAGGATGCCGACTCTCCTCTTCTGCACTAATTGACGAGGCATGGTCCTTCACTCTTAGATGGCTGAGTCAGCTTCGTCTGACACCGCTTCCTGTATAGTTGCTGTGGATAAGTAGCCGTTTCTTTCTTGCTTATCTTTTGCTGTTGTTTACAGTTATAAAAATGTGGAGAGAAAAATTGAGAAAAACTAAATTAAATAAAAAGTTAAAGTTAAAAAAAATCTAACCTAATTTTTGTGTCAATTTTATTTTGCTGATCTTCTTCCTGTTGTGTTATGGTTTTCAAAATAACCTTACATTTTTTTGGAAATGAAAAACAAATTTAATGAATTTGCCATGGTGCAATGTGGCACATGATGTATGGGTACATGCATATACAGTATACAGTATATATATACTGTATATGTATGTGTGTTTGTGTGTGTCCCTGGCTGCAGTGATTTCCTGATCCTCATTTAACAAAATGTTCTTTGCCTGAGTGTTCCAGCTTGAAAAAAGCAAAATATCTTGTCCTTTGCTCCCATGTCCCGCCCTGCTCAATTCATTCATTCTACCATTCTCTTTCTCTCTCTCCACACCGCGAGATTAATAATGCTACATAACTGACCCCCCCACCCCCTCCTTATTTTATCTTCACCCAATAGTGCTCAACTAGCACAAGCTAATTTTAGAGGATGACACCGCTGTGTGCTCGTGATAAGCTGCTCACAATGAGTGTGACT
The DNA here is from genome assembly GCA_900312555.1 of Lamprogrammus exutus. Taxonomy (NCBI): domain Eukaryota; kingdom Metazoa; phylum Chordata; class Actinopteri; order Ophidiiformes; family Ophidiidae; genus Lamprogrammus; species Lamprogrammus exutus. The sequence continues at coordinate 4,133 of OMOW01101609.1, forward strand.
TCTTTCTCCCTCTCTCTCTCTCTCTCTCTCTCAGGTGGAAATCACTGTAAACATAGCGTGTCCCAGATCAGGTTGATTGCAGAAATTGCAGAGGATACTTTGCATCAGTAGCCTAATTTTAGGAGCGTGCATCTGGCCCATATTTTACAATGGTTCTCTGTTGTGTTTAAAGGCGCAGCTGTGAAGGTATCACAGAAGCGGTGCTGTCATTCAGATCATGTACTGTGCAGCTCTGTGCATTTGAGAAAAAAATCGGATATATACTTTCATTCAAAGTGTCTCAAAAACCAACTACATTAATTATTCTATTTTAGGTATAGCACATTCTTAAAGACGCATTCTTAACATTAATTTACAAAGGTGAGTGTAACAGCAGGGGTCCCCATATGCTTGCTTGGCGCAGCAGCCTGTCTGTTAAGTATGCTGTGCTTGGAGGGCTGTGTGCGAGTGTTTATCATATAAAATGTATTACTAATTTCCAAGCCCTCAGAAATATTGACCTCAGTATTTGTCTAACCAAATCATCTTTATTTTATCTTGCCTGTAGCATGTAAATCATGCTAAATCAGCTTTAATTACACTGGAGTGGAGTTTGTCTACAGTTGTGGTAGCAGAGATTAGATCCACGGACAGGATTATTTTATTGCTATTGCTGGATTTTTGTTGCCCCCTGCTTTGTGTGTGTGTGTATGTGTGTGTAGGCTGACATGTGGGCATGTGAGCGTGTGTGAGCTTATCTGATGAGGGAGATAATTGGAATTTATAGGAGGTAACGGATAACATGGCCCTAGATCCAGCCAAAGTGACAACAGTGGGAGCAGTAATGTATATCCTATCATGGCCATTCCTTTTCCATGAGTGGTTTAAAATAGGAAGCCTGTGGCCGGATGATACAGTGGAGTGTGTGTGAATCGACTGCAGCCAGGGTTTCATCCTCTGTTTTTAGCTCTGGTGAACTGCATGCACAAGGCACTTGTTTGTGACCTGGGGGTTTTATGCAGCACATTATCTTATAAAGTCGTCTTCTGACTGAGACAACATTTTACTGGATGTTATCTGCTCGCTCATCTCTCTGGTTCTCGTTCTGCTTTCACCTAAGCGATTACAGAATATGAAATATTCAATTAACTAGCACTTTAGAATACAGTGTCATCATAATCAACATTACAGACATTACAATACAGCAATATTGCATTAATAACAGGCATTTAACATTGGCTGTTTTACAAATATCTTCATATCCAGATTGTCACGTCAGTGTTCTTCCTCTTTTATGCCAAAACTGCCAACAACATGGATTTAAAAGCCACAAACTCCCAAATAAAACGACATAGCCCTGATTTACACCATGAATCCAATGTAAATCCAATCATTTTAGCTTTGTTTTGTTCTGATGCTTGACATGCTTCACCAGATTAAAATTAATTAATTTTAATTAACCTTAAAGAGATTGCCTTATACATTTTATCATAGTGCAGTCTTATAGTGCAGTATAGCGGGGAGTATGTGTTGAATATTGTCGCTTTGTCAATTTGTAAAGCTTGAGATTCATGCCTGTAAAAATGCATCCATAAAAATATACTAAGATGCCCTGAACGGCACTGAAAGCTTTGTTTTTGCATGGTCCTTTACTTATGTTACATGCTCAGGCTGACACAGCTGAGAAGCTGCAGCAAAGAAGGGGAGAAGTGGATCAATGTTTTTCTCAATGTGTTTTCAGGTTTCTGAATATACCTATAAATTGAAATAAGTGCATGGAAATCTGTCTAACATGGCTTTTAAAGCATTGATTTTTTTTTTGCAGAAAATAATACCAAAACAGCCCTGATGTAGCATGTGGTAAGAATTCAACTGCAATTCTTACATATAAGAATGTGAGTTATTTTCATCCATCAGTAGGAGGCGCTACACAGACAGAATATTTTTCACAGAGCACTCAATTTCTGGATTCCTATCAGGAAGTAACAAGGATTTCAGCAAACTGTACAAAAATGTGTTTGAAAAAAGTGACATACTGTAGCTTTATGATTGATTCTGCAGCATTTCATGGTGGACATGTAGAGTACAGTCAGCTTATCAAGCGTCTTTCTGGTACACAGGTGCTTCAGGCTTTATATAGGTGAAAACTGTTGAGAGGCAACCATACTGTGTATTTTCAGGCAGGAAACAAAGCGTGACTAAAAGCTCCGTAGAGCTGTAAAGTTGGGTGCCGTATTATTCGCAGTGTTTGTCAGTACCCGCGACCATTTCATATAAAACAGAAGCATTGATTAATTGTTAATATTAGAAATACTTTTTATTCCACTAGATGCAGATTTGCATTAGTGTTGCTAGTAATACAGATTTTGCAGCTATATCTTTGTCGGCCTAAAAGGTTAGTGGCATGTGTGCAGATTCCCGTGAATACTTGACAAATAGTTTCCCCTGAAGACATATGATACGTTATTAGCATTTTATTATAACTAATGATGTGGGTGATCAGGATAATGTAGGGAAGATAAATCATTTCCCCTCGCTTCATTTAGAGAATGACATTACTTTATGGCTCTTCGATGGGCAGTAGACCTGGGTCAGACATTATATCTTCTTCTATTAAATTTTTCAAAGGGTATTTTGAATGTGGTCTTTATTTCTTAGTTTCTGCGATCATGACAATGGATTGTATTCAAAATTTCATCACATACAACACATACTCAGAAAATTCCCTATAATTAAACTAAAAACATGATTAAAGCACAATACTTCCTGGGTATGTACTCAATTATACAGTGGCAGGCAACCACAAGAGAAGCCCCGTATCCTGCATCTACGTATATCACATTAATATTACAGCAGTGAGCATAGCAGAAGTCCCAGCACCTCCATCTGAATTGCATTTATACTGCAGCGATAACCACTGTTGAAGTTCCCCGGCCTACATCGATATTGCATTAATACTATAATGATAGCAAAGGTAGAGGTCCCTCACAATGCATCTATCTTACATTCAGGGGCCACTGCAGCCTATTCTTTTCTGAATGTGATAAAGTGGAAAAGAAGACTTGCAGTATACGGCGACAGTGACCTGATATCTCAAACAGTTCTGCGTTCAAATGTCTCCTTTTACCTTCTGACAGCTGAAAAATATGACACATTTGAATTGTTTGACCAATTCTTCTCAGGGCAGAGCAACAATATAAAAAGTACTGCTGTTAAAAAAAAAAGAAAAAAAGGTTTGTGTGACAGTGAGGGCCTTGGCGAGTTTTATAGGGCTGGCCAGGGGACAGACTAATATACATATAATACCAGTCAGAAAGACACTATGAATACACACACCATTCTATCATTCTTAGCTCTTGGCAGTTTGTGCTATCCTGGCTGTCCCAAGGCTTCATCCTGGGAGTTGTGTATGCAGGACTAATGTCCTCCTCACTGACACACTGACAGGCTTTTCAGGTTAAGAGGGCTGGCTTCACAGGCACAGGGTGGCCTCTGTTTGGGGATTTTGATATGCATTCAAGACTCTGCTTGTCTCCCACAACCACTGTCTGTTTTTCAATCCAGAGACCACCAAAAGACAGATTAAGCTCCAAGATTGGCTTAAATCATAAAAAAATCAACAGTTCAATAGTTTACTTAGCATGTATTGAAGTGTTTCTTTCACTGGTCATAACCAAAAATGACTGTATCGTTCTTATATCTTACAGGATATAGGAAACAATAATATAAATATTGCAGTATAACGAGTATTTGTTTCGATGTATCAACATAGACTATGACCTGTTCGCTGTTAGATCGAAGTTGCTTTTGCAACTTTGTTTCCTTCTTGAATTTTAATTAACTCTTACTTGAGCCACGGAAACTTGTTAACAACCCCACTCAAATTCCACATTTCTGTAACCAATGGGAACTAAATGTTTTTTTCATACACATTTTACCTGCCTTTGTCCAGGAGTGGAAACAGCTGGCCCTCAGGCTTTTCATGCAGTTGCACATTCACTTCAAAGGGAGATTTTTGTTAACATTTTCACACGAATGACTGACTTTAAACAGAACATTTTCTCTTATTCATATTATAGATGTAGATGCTTATGCAGCCCTGAGGGAAATATGTTATTCTTTTTAGTTATCCCATGTTAATAGTTTATCATTTTCAACTTTTGCACCAGAAACACAGATATTTTTTAAAGGAACAAATTGGTTAAATAATGTTCACCCTGACCTTCATTTTCCCAAACCCTGTGCACCCAAAAGAAAACATGGACAATATAAATATAAAAATCTCTAATTAGTTTGCGATCAGGTTTTGATGAGGGGTTTGTGCCCACTTCTCTGGAACCTGCATTGTCAGCTTCAGTGGGTGATTCCCAGCATTTCCCAGAATTCCTCCAGAGAGCACAATTGAACGTGCTGCATTCATCTGTGGGTGTCAGATGACACCCACAGTCATCTGTGGCAGTCACATGTGGGTGAAGGCATCAGTAGTATGTACAGTATAATACCAGTCTAGATAAAGTTAGGCCTCAGAGAAAAGTATTTCTTGAGGATCTATATTGGTGGAGATTTAGGTATCTCTACTTTGTATTATTAGCTATGATCACATAGTATATTTATGCAACAAATCAAATAGAAAAATGATGAATAGACAAATATTGAATACATGTTTCAAAGTGTGCCAAAAAGTTGGAATGCTTGCTTGAGGTGGATACATTTTTGTTCACTAAAATGAAATGCAGTAAAACTCTGATTTAAATTAATTTGCCAATAAAACAGGTGATGTGAATAAAGTGATGACATACAACATGAAAATGTAAGAATGGTAGGTAGGCACAATGCCAGGCACCAGTAGGCTCAGGATGAAATTTAAACTTTTCTGAATATCAGATACAAGAGACTGAAGCAGCATTAAGTGGGAGAAAAGTGACTCTTGTCATGTAGTGAAGCAGGCAGTGCCGCCGATTAATAGTTGTTTTCAGCATCATTACAGAAGCTACTGCATTTCTTCTTCATGCTTTTATGGCTTAAACAAACTGCAACGAGACTTTACAAATGTGTGGCGTACTCCATCCATATTTGTGGGTAAAATGTTTTCATGGAAGTTTTCACAGTTTTATTCACTATATGGCAAATAGAAACACGGTCTAATTTGCATTTTCCTTTTGCAACATTTTGAATATTTGCTTGAATTTGATTCCAAACCAGGTTGGAAGCATTGCCAGTGTTGTTTCCATCTACTTTATGTCCCACTGGTCATCAGAGGAAGTCAGGAAAAACATATCACCAAATGTTGTGAATAGCTGTTTTTTTTGGTTTTTTTTACTGTGATAAATTTGTTTTTATCCTGGCACCAAAATATTTCTTTACATTTATTTCATGTGGTTACTGAAAGAGTTTTCTATCTTTGTGCACAGACTGCAGTATCAGAGCGGAGTGATGGATGAAAAAGGTCATGACAGCCCTCCTTTCAACACTGGACAGACAGCCTGCCATCCAGACCTCTGGAGCTGCTTGAACGGGGCTAAGCCTCCGAGCAGATCCTGCCAGCTGCTAAAATTCACAGCCACACAGCGGTGTAAACAAAAGTGCCCTGTACCTGAACTCAAACACACCGTATTTTATTTCTTTCTCTGGAATACAGAATATAGGGATTACTATTCAGACAGTGACATCATCATTAAACGAATATGACACATTTCATAAGTGTAGGATTATTGCTGGGAGTTAGCGGTTGTAGGGGGTTGCATGTATTTGAAAGTCACCCAAAAATTAACCAAGAATCCAAAATGATTCAGGAATGTTTCTGCAAATTAATGAGCCTATTACATTCCTTCACAAGCTTAATGATGTTAAGCTGAAAGCTGCCTTTGCTGAGGGTTCAGATGGAGATGAGCAGGCTTTTGAAAGATAAATTGAGAACACTGCCTGCTCATTTGTTCCCTAATAATAATAATCTCAAGATGTTCATTTTGTCACGCAGTGTTATCCTGAAAAAAATATCCATTTCAAAGAGGTCAAAACAGCAAAAGATGAAATCTCAATACAATAGCTGAACCAACTGAGCAGTGTGGGTTTAATATCATCATCTTCTTGTAATATTGGCTTGTTGAATGGATGAACAGTTGGTCCTCACAACCAGGCTTCCAGATCCAGCGTTGGCATTAAAAGATTTTATAGTGCAGATTCATCAGCAATCCCATCACAGCTCGATCAAGCATTATGTCTGACTGCGCCACAATCAGAAAGTGCAGACACGGTGGTTTTCCCAGATTGATGTGGAAAACCATTGCTTGTGGGGTTAAAGAGTGCTGCCATTCCACCATAGTGACTCCAAAGCACATAATCCACAAAGGACATTTTAATTGTGCATTGTCAATTGAAAGCCCACAGCCTCACTGGGTCTGAGGTGCTGAAGTGTATTTTTCACTTTTCTCTCCGGTGTCTGGTCTCTGTGAGCCACAATCTAGAAGTCTAACCCTGTGATGGAGCTGAATGTCACAGTTCCTTCAGTGATTGGATCAAATGAAGGGGATTGCCTGATTGTAGGAGTGTATGTGTGTGTGTGTGTAGCATGTCTATTATGCTGTGAAGAATGAAAAATGTACACTGTAAAACTACACTTCTTACATGTCTGTCTAGTATCCTTATAAATTCCTCAACTAATATATAGACAGTTTGATTGACAGTGGGAAACAGTAGCGCCACCAATTGATATCACATGTTTGACTTTCCCAGTAACGACGGTGGCAGATGAACAAAAATGCACTGTAGGATTCTAAAGTACCAACATTAACAGAAACATCAGAAATTATGCAAATCTGACCACACATATGAAAATATTAGCATAATTTCTGAAAGGGCCATTTGAGAGGGGTCGATGTGGTCATTTCAGTCTATTAAGCATGTGAGAATGTCATGGCAGAAGGAGTGTCCCACATTTCCATAAATCATGTGCTTCCCTTAGCATCCAGCAGATGGCAGTGTAGTCTCCACATGCAGTGTTTCCTTTTACAGCTGATTTTAATCATTCAAGTATCCTTAGACTATGCTATAGTTAACACCATTCATTTAATACGACTAACAGTAATCAACATTCCATCAGCAGATCAGATCTCTGCCAAAACTAGCCAGGGGTAAAATAAATCCATACAGTTGGGACACATTCGCAAGATAAAATCAACCCCCACATTGAAAACATCACCCCGCCTCATATTCTCATGTTAGCTCGCTCTCATTGATAAAGCTATTTTGAATCAGGAGATCTGACATTCCATAAATGGGTACTTGCATCTAGTATGTGGCCAGGGATGGCCCAGACATAAAGATTTATGAAGAAGGATGGGCTTGAATAGCACAATGAACCTTCTATTGGGATCCAATCACAATGCAGGCAGCATCATAGAGATGGCAAAAGCATGTGTTAATACAAGATGTAAATAATAATTATAAAAGTCCTGCCATCTGTTGTCATTATCCAGTGAACATTAGGTATATACAGTAAGGGCCCATATTGATATATACCAAAGGCTACACATTCATCATTCAAATTTGGTCTAAAATCTACATTTAGACAATGCTGCAAAAGACACATGGACAGATACAAATATTCACTTTGTACCTCCAAGACAACACTAATTTTGTTGAGCCATTCCAATTATTTCCCAGTGTGACTGGCAGCAGCTGCTCAGAGGGTTTGAGAGTGATAAATTATCACTAAGAAGATAATGAATTATCACCAAACCTGCATGTATGTCTATCAACAAAAACAGCAGGTGCATTTGGATACACTGTTGCACCGCAGACATCACTGTCTTAAGAATTTGATTCAGCACTTGACAAATTGAATTAGACAACACTGTCAACCACAGTTCATTTTATCCACACTGTGGATTGGTGGATTTGAATTGAAGCTCTGCTTATGAGCACGCAGAATGAGACACTTTCGGTGTCTGTATGAAACCTGTCAGGTGGAAGGACTTGGCAGGAATAGTGCGCCGGTAAAGTGTTTGATTTCATGCTGTTTTTCCATTATTGTGTTGTTTGATTTCTGATTTAATACAGACAAATGATTTCACTCACAATATGAGCCAAGCCACCTTTGCTAATTGGTTTACTGAGATTCGAACCCAGGGAAAATTTGATTTGTATGAACGCAGACCTGACACTTGTGCATGCATCAAGTGTTAGGAGCCACATTGGATAGCCAAGTCGGTGTAGGCTTCAGTGTGTGTCCTCAGACAACTTGTGCTGAATTGTCTTGTCTGTTATCGTGTGTTCCTGCCAGGGGTAATCCTCTGTAGTTTCTTGTTTCTGTTCCCCAGTCTATACTCCTGAGAGCTTATCTTCAATAAGGAATCTGCCTGCATTCAATATCTTGAGTACACTGATGCATGCATCTGGGTGCTGTCTGTGGGGCATGACAGAGAGGCGTTGAGATGACTTCATTAGAGAAAGTAGTGTAAATAATAGGATGAATTAATAATATTAATTCACATTTCACTTGTGTAATGAAGATCAAGCACGGTTGGGCTGTAGCCTGTGTACAGAGATACATAGCTTGTTTGGGCTTATTTCTGCCACAGCTGATGTTATGATACTGTAGGTTTTATGAACATCTCTTTCAACCACCAATTTGCTAGCTTTGTTTAACACAACTTTTAATTGTAATTTGGGCATTTATTTGCTTATATTGGAATCTATACGACAGGCTATATAAGTCTGTTGTATCATTTGTTGCATATTAATGTCAGATGTCTCTGTCTGGATTGACAACAAACAGATGGTTACTACACTCATGAAGTATGCAGCAGGTCAATACTCATGTCCTTGTGGAGCAGGATCTTCCCACGCTGAGTTGCAGAGAACTACCTGATTATGAATGTGAGAACAGAGGCATCTTTACAGCGTGAGATCAAGTTTTTGCGAAAGGTTGCAGGAATAAACACACATTTTGGCCAGTTTCATCCAGGAATAAATCTCCAGCTCTCTTTATTGTTGATGAAATGTATCATTCTCTCAGTGAACCTTAGGGCTTCTAGTCCAGACCTTAGTAGGTTTTTGTTTGGGATGGAGGTTTAGCTGTTAGATAATATATTCAACGCTGAACAAGTTAATATTGTAACACACACAATGATTTCAAAAAGGATTCAGCTCATTATGCATGTTTCTCTGATCATCTAATCTTGTCTTTTGGGGCCTTTTGGTTACTGATAATATCTCGAGGCTAAACAATAAGGCCTTATGTGTACAGCACAAGGTTATATTAACAAATGCCATGTGGGTTTGCAATGCAAACCTCTTTAGAATGAAGAAAACTTCATAAAGATCAAGTTGAATGTGAATTTAAACTTAAATGTCCAGATACAGATCAGATTAAAATAAATATTGTGCACAGAATGAATTGTGATTGGAATATTGCCTCACATAATAAAGTTACTTTTAATCAGGTGTTGTGTCCTGCAGTAAATAGGTATCTGCACCAGGAATATGGATGACAGCCCACTAGTCACTAGTTATTCTCGAAAATGGATGAAGCTCGTTCATGGACTGAGGAGGCAATACTGGCTGTAATAGCGTAACGACCAGCTTACTGAGAGCTGATCACAATCAGGCAGAATGTTCATAACGAGTCCCTCATGTTGGACATCATAATCCAGCAAGAATAATTAATCCCGATGCAGGGATCGCCTAAGTGAAAGTCGGTCACTTCAGTCATTCAAGGGACATCTGGGCTACTTTTCTTAGCCTGCTGCCTCTGTGGTGGAAAATAGATGAATGGGTGGTTTATTTGTTATTAGAGACATGTGCTTCCTAGAAGGGATCCTACGGTCTACTACATGAAGCCAAAGGAGTGCAAACGTGTCTGTGCTTCTGCCAGTGGGCTGAGTTAAGATGATCTTGAAACGTTCCTATATCACATCA
>OMOW01101610.1:0-11643 GCA_900312555.1 Lamprogrammus exutus
TGTGAAGCAAGTTCACAGAGAGCTGGAAAGTTTCTAACTCCGTGCACAGTCTGTCTCCTCGGCTCAACTCCACGGTCACTGGAGGACGAGATCTGAGGTTCTGACCCCTGTGATCCCTCAGTTCAATCAGTTTTGGAGAGAGAGAGAGAGAGAGAGAGAGAGAGAGAGGAAACAAGGATGTTCAGATGCTTGAAGTTAAAATTATGCATAACGGTTCAGCACTGCACACACATCCAAGCACTCTGCTGGTATCACAGCTGGCATTGAGTTCAGAGGCAATTCCTGATTTATGTCAAGGAGAGCAAAACAGCATCACATCTAGTGGATGTAAACATCTTTCAGCTTTGAAAAAAAAAAAAAGTGGAAAGAGAGACGAATCACAATTTAAATGAGAACATGCACCGAAATAACACAAAGACGGGAAATTACTAGCATGCCTTCCACAAACACACAACACAGAATGAGTTCAAATCTGAAACGATTCCAATTCTGTTAAGAGGACAATCTGGCCTTTATGTTCATTTTTCTTACCACACACTGATTCTGTGAGGGCCTGGCTGACACTTTTATTTCTGAGATATTGCACAGTTGAACAATCAGTGTATCGTTTCTGCACTACAAAAAAAAGTCTGTTCACTCTGGCATCAGCTTGGTAACACTCCCAACACTGCATATTTCATGTGGGAACACTGGTATCAAAATGCTCTCATGCTAATGTTTTTACTGCTATTGATGAATGTGCAAACGCCAGAATGATTTAGGGCTACACTTGTCGTCGCCATGGTATCAAATCTAAAGAGTAACGCAGTCTGACGGTAATATCGTTGTTGCTGCCACCACTTGTAACTTGTAGGATCCGTTACAAATTTCAAATTTAACCACTTATCGTGTACTTAAAACGCTGTCCTATCATTTCTACCCTGGCATATTCAGTTGCAGAGCAGTTGGCACCTGCAATTTATGACTCCTGCGGCCCACTGTGTCACTTTACTGCCCACCACTGACTTACAACTGAAAAAGCTACTTGGATGAGTGGCTTAACGTCTTCATGACTAAATAGCAAATCGAGTTGCCTTGAGCAACTACTAGATATTCAGGTTTAACCATTCTTAACTGACAGAGTGCCCCACCTCCTCTTTATTAACACCGTCTCTGCTCCACATGACCATATGGTAGCGTTGTGACATGCTGCTCTGGCAAATTATGTTTTAAGCTTTAGAGTCTGGAGCACAATGCTGTTCAAAATATGTAATGCTGACACATTCTAAATGTCCTCATGTGCTTTTGACTCCATTGTGGACTGTACATTTTTCAATCAACCAACATTTATGCCAATACCAATATATCTGTAATGAGCCTATATAATGTCAGTCAGTCAGTATGTCAGTCAGGTTCTAATTCTGTGGGCTAAGCTTTAAGTATCAGTTGATGCCATGAAGCCGAGTGATGTGTGCAAATTCAAGCCATCACTTTACAAAAACGTAAAGACATATTCGTGTGAAATATAAAATGCCTGTGTCTTGTTTGGATTTCCATTTAAAGCCCCATCATTCAAAAGTTGCCCCGACCGCTTTGAAGTAATGTCCTCAGACAGCCACTTAATTCCGCCTCTCCACACTCCTCAACTCAGTCAGAGAAAGGGGTGGGAGAGAGAGGGGTTTGAGTTCAAGAAATGAGTGTGTCAGAAAGAGAGACGGAGGGGTGCACGCTGACGGAAGCAGAAGTTGAATTTTCAGAGACTAGCAGACATTGAAGCCAATAAAAGCGGTGGATGGATGGATTTAAAGCCTTAAATCACAGCGTGCCTGTGCCTGTGCCTGTGCCTGTGTCTCTGCCTGTGTGTTGACACAACCTCGACCAACACTCAAGGACGCTGTTGACTTCCTGTGGTCATTAACAGATGAAAAATGGCTTAATTGAGAGCCAGAACAGCAGGAGTGTGCATTATTTTAAGTGAATATTGTAATATAGCTTGAAGAATAATTACTAATGGCTCTCTTTGTTGGCATGTAAAATGGATGAGCACTGGTGCGCTGTGGCTTTTTTTTAAAGTAGAGCTGCATTCATTAGCTATGGAAATGGATTTCGGGCCAAGTGAATGGGGCGGGGGTGGTGGTGGAGGGTCAGTGGTGCATTAGATCTGCCTAACACTAATGGACCTCGCCTCATGAGCAGAGTAAGAACACTCAGACACACACTCACGCAGATTAATGAAAGCACACACACGTGCACAAATGAACACTTCATATTCACTAATGGATGTACGTTTGACTTCAACGTGAGTGCGCATGTTTGTGTATTCATCCTCACCACCAGCAGATTGTAGAAGGCTGGCCCCAGGGTTGTGTCCCTTGGCGGGCGCTGCTGCTTGCGGAGCACACCCAGGGCATCCTCATCGTAGCCATAGGCCTGGCCCGGGGAAGGAATGGATGGAATATCTGACTGGTGAACCACCCGGAGACTTTTAGCCTGGAGCCACTGCGCAGAATAAAAACGAGGAGAAAGAGAGAGCGCGGGAGGGAGAAGTCAGCGTTGTGATGGAAAGGATGCCCTGGCTCACAAACGAGCCGAGCAATGCCTGAGGCCAAGATAGTGTGAGAGGGAGGGAGGGACAGAAGCAGAGAGGAGGAGAAGAAGAAGGAAGGAGTGAGGGGGTGGAGATTAAGGAGCAAGGAAGGTAGGGAGGTAAGAGAGGAAGAAGAAAAGAGAGAGCGGTGACATAGGGATAGGCACAATATCTCCTGAAGGAATAGGGGAATGAAGCCATCTCTGTCAACACAAATGGCTCCAAAGTAGTTGAGTGTGTGTGTCTTTGAGAGGAAGAGTATGATTGAGAACATCCTCTGGTTGATTAGTTGGGAATGGAGGTGAAATATTCTTTAATTGTAATCTAGATCAGATAGAAAGTTTTGTGTTTAGCATATCTAATCTAAGTAATGACAAACACTGAACGTAACAGGTGAATGGAAAGAGCAAATTATTGATATCATCGCTGATTCTCTTTCTCTGCTGATGAAGCTGGAGGCTTCTGGCTGCATTGCTTTATCCAGAATTCATAAATAATGCATGGTAGTAAGCAAACTTTATGAGAAAATAGTTTGCTTGGTTTGTAAGTGGTGTGGCTTAAACATTCATATCATTTGAGACTTTATCTACAAAAAAGTTGGCCTATTTGATTACTAATGCTAAAACCACCAGGGTGCATCAGGAACCTCTTTGTTTCTGAACGTGGTTCCCTGTTTTGCTCCTCAGTGTTTGCCCCATGATTACTACTTGTTTCTGAGTCTGAGTTTGGGTATAAGATGCCTGAAATACAAACAGTAGTAGGATGGTTTACTTATTAGTTAAAGACATAATTCCATCATCCCATTTTATGTGAGAATGCACAAAACTTCACCTGCCATATTCACTCTGCACTATCAAGTGTGATGCATTGTCACATGTTACAGCAAACATGGCAAATTCCGTTATGTTTAATGAAAACAATAGAGAACTGATTGTTTTAGAAGTGGGCTGCACTTTTAGCTGTAATGTGAGCTGTAATAAACCATATCTAACTGCTGGTGTTTATCTTTAGCATACTCCTAAATGCCCATAGATTGATGATGGGAGATCTGCAAAGGGCAGAGCTGCTAAAGATCAGGGTTAATGGCTGCCAAGGTACTGTTTTGTATCTGGCAGTTGCCACTTTTGGATGGGGCAATGCTATTCACATGTTTTCTGAACAAATGCAACAGATGTATCCCAGAAAACGCTGCCAAACTGTTTTCCATCAGTCATTGTTTTGGGTGTGTGAGGGGGATAGCATATTTGTGCTCAAAATGAAATGTAAAGGTATATGCAACAAAATAATTTGAGAGTAGTGATTCACACACCAATAACACAATCACAAAAGAGCATGGAAGAAGATCCAGCACAGCTAAACTCCATATTCAAATGCTTATATTTAGGCAACAACTTTTCAAGCCACACTATGATGGGTCCTCATCAGCTCAAACTAAAAACCTAAATTAAAGCCAATTTAAATGAACAAAGTAATGAGCTGGATGAAGATTGTCACAGTTCATAGGGAAACTGCCAGTTTACTTTGCCCTAATAACTTTGCCCATATGCCTACCATTTTCCTGCCAAGCCTTCTAGCCTGTCCTGCATCAGCCGACGCGGCCCTGAGCCTGTTTCCTGGGGCAGGCAGGACATCGTAGGCCCCGGGGCCCGGCACCTCCGACACTACCTGCTCAAAACGCTTGGAGCGGTTCTGAAGACTCCGGCCACCCTGGATTTTGAGCTGAAAGGATGAAGGTTCAAAAGACAAACAAGCAGAAAGAGAGAATGAGACTGCAATAAAGAGACAACAATATATAAACGTTATGTAAAGGTCAACTGTTGCTGCTTTTGTGATCCCTGGTCAAACCCACACACATTATGAAGAAATTCTGCCCTCACCAACCCAGTCTACTGCTGCCAGATCACCTTAAGTAAATGATCAAGTCTGTCCTCTATTACCTTGACCTGTGAGCAGTCATACTGTCCAGGTCCTGGCATGGCCAAGCTCTCACTGGACTGGCAGAACACTGACTGTCTGTTGGCCAAGGACAGGAATGGAGCATAGCAAGCTGGCATAAAGAAAAGACACATCGTTGATTTGATTAAATATATTTATATATAAATCAATTTTTATATAAATCAAAATATTTGATTTGATATGACGATCACCACATATTATATGGTCATTTTAAATTGAGTTAATTCAACTCTTTTTCACATTCTATATTTCTAACACACATTCCCAGAAAATATATATCTCAAGCCTTTCCTGATTGTCGAACGCATTGGATTACACTGTCAATTTTGTTTAGTACCAAAAAGTCTGTTCACTTTCCTGAAATTATGGATTGACATCGGGATATCACCACATATGTGTTTCTCAAACGAGTAGAGTAGAGTAGAGAGTAGTAAATCTTACCTGACATTTTGTTATCGCACTGTGTGACATCGTAGGAGCCGGGGCCTACTGCCGCTGAGGTGCTGTCTGCGGGCATGAAGGTGACTCTGGGAGCTCGTCCGTACATTTTCACCTTGATCCCCCTGAACACAGGACGTCACTTTACCGAAACCTCATCGTTTCTGACGCCTGGGCTCTTTTCTTCTCTACTTTATAAATTACTTGGTGCTAATAAAAGCGAAAACTCCTTCACTGCCCCGAGCTCTCTGCGCTGCGCCTGTGCGCTCTGCGTGCGCTACTTTGGTGTGCGTCGTTGCTTGGATACCACAACTACTGTCGAGCTCACTTCAGTGACATAACTGCACAGACCTGTGGAGTGCAGAAAACAGCTGCAGAAAAGTGCTGAAAGTACCCGAAGCATAAGTAGAAAGTGAAGGAGTGTGTAGGAGGAGTTGGAGTGTTAAGCCCAAAGTTGTAAAGATGGGAAAGAGAGAATGAATTAAAGGTAGAAGAAAAAAAACATAAATTGTGGTTGGATGGATGGGATATTTTCTATAGTAACTATAGTAATTTCCTATTGTATTAGGCTCCATTGTTTTTCCTGGTTATAATTATACCATAATACAACACCATGATTTACATTTTTCATTTATTGATCTTAGCACATTATTATTTTTTCATGGTATTGTCAGAATGTAAATATAGTCCAATACTATCACCTAGTGGCTGAAAAACATACGACAAGCATGTGAGGACTCAACATGTTCTGAGCCATCTTATTCAAAGAAGAAATCCAACCTGATCAAGTCAAGTTTCAGCAGCACATACCTGCTTGTTTCTGTGGTAAATACAACAGTTCTTCTATCTGGCCTTACTGTGCCACTCTACTTACAATACACATTCTTGACCCAGTTATTCTTACACTATTCGCCTAACCCACTATGTGGTTTCAAACCGGATAATGAGAACTCAGGGGAAAACCATCCGCGTTACAACAGCCTCTCAGAAATCAGAGCAAACTGCATCTTTAGTTGTGATCAGAGCAAACTGCATCTTTAGTTGAGTTTTCGGTCATGTCCCATAAATAGGAGGTTTGTCCCACACACTGGCATTTGATTTGACAAACTTTATTAATCCCCATGAGGAACACACAGCTGGGAATCCAGTAATCTAACAATAATATGGCCCATACTGTGGAAACAAACATCAAAACCAAGGCATAATTAACTGCAACTACAACTCAAAACTCATGCACTAAAATTAAATCAGTACAGTGTGAGAGGGATAATGATCTCACAAAAACACTTTTGTTTGTGATGAGTTTATATATAGTTATTAATATGCTCTAAAGGATGACTTACTCTGCAAAAACTTTCATTATAATTACTCCCCCAAGACTTTCCTCTTGATGATATCAAGTCAGTAAAATTGCATCACCAAAACCATCCTGAAGATCTTGACCATTGGACGGACCATAGTTCACTGCTTGTTCTAATTTTCAAGGAATATGGGTTCACACCATTGAAAACTGCATTTTGATCAATTTGTAGATTGTTTTTCCTTGCAGCACAATATGGAATAAAACAGAACACTAGCCGTTATGCTCAGATTGAAGACTTGTTCCACCCACATTGAATGAGCAAATACAAAAAAATAATTGCTGTATGTTTGTCATTTGTATTCTGTTTTCAAATGGATTGCATGCAGCTGGTTTACGTGAAAACTGTTAATATCACATATAAACAACACAAATGATAAACACTAGTATAAACATAGAGAGAAATTGTTTCTAACCAACGCCTTGTTTTGACACACAATACAATGCATGGATAGTATTCAGAGTAGTGATGGTTAAACTGCATCCAAAATTAAACCAGACATAGAGTCACGGTGACTATTGATGAATGTGAAGCTTAATGGTGTAACAAGAAAGCTTATTTTCATGTGCAGCCAGCCGGAGCAGAAATCCATGTTGCTACTTAGTCACAAAGTAAGGCTTGTTACTTTCATTATGATATGTTGATCTGACGGCGGGGAAATAAGTGGGAACAAGGATTCCACTCTACCAGTAGAGGGAAGCAGTAAGCTTGAGATACGTCGAACCTGCCTTTAATTCACACGAATTCAAGTGCTACCTTTCAGATTTTCGGAAATATTAACATCACAGTGGTAGTCGCGATTGATGAGCCCATTAAGTTATTTTTGATTATATGCTGTGCTGGGAAATAGTATTTAACGGAAAAACGGAAGCCTGTTTGACAATATATTAAAGGTGTGTCGAATGTTTTTAAGTCGCACTCAATGTAGCCTAGATGATATCAATGTTTACGGATCTATTTCTTCAGGAATTCTTTCACCCTAAATTGCCACGGATACCTTCAGAAATTATATGCCTCAACAAGCTATGTGCGTATGAATCAATAAAAACATTGATCAGGCTTACATACGAGGTGCCGGGGCCAAACATGCAGAAATTAACGAGATGTCCGTGAAGGTAACATCAGAGCTTCATCACCTCCACATCGCATCGGTCTCTCATCTTCCGCCTTCACCAAGGTGTCATTTAGGCAGCTAGCACTTAACTGAACCACCTCTACTCATCTTTGTTTGTCATCGCGGGGCTTTTGGTGCCATGATGGGGGTCAGGTTTATCGTGTTTTTCTCAGTGCTTTTCGCGTCCTTGCTGTGCACAGCCGAAGCGGCCAGGAGCAGGAGCAGCAACCAGAACAGCTTCCGACGGGCGGCTAATGGCATCTACCAGACCCTGAGCAATGTCTTCGGAGAGGACAACATCCGAGGGTTATACAAGGTGGGGGGGCGGGGGGACACACTGCCTACACGACATCTCGTTTTCGGGTGTAATCACGAAAATATCGTATTGCTTTCTAGGCTGGCGGTAACGCTACCAGCCCGGGAGGAAGAGGAAACATGCGCGCCCTGGCCTGGCTGTTCGTTTAACGGATGCCATTTTGAATAAAAAATAGCCTTAATGCAGCTACAGCAGATGTCAGAGATGTTATTTTGTCGTAAACACGCTAATAAAGCCTGTTTGTGCTGTCTGACTTAAATCCAATAATTTGGCTGTAATGTTTGCTAATTCTCAAAGTATTTACTCAGTCCATCTGTTTACTGCATCTATATAACTAATATAATATAACTGCACAGATGGTACATGGGCCCAAGCCAAAACTGTTTATATATTTCGATTTCAGACCTAAAATAACAGTTGATAAGGAAACACATCAGTGACCCCATTGGTCCAGTTGCACTTCCTGTATTTCGGAACAGCTCGTGTTATTTCCCGCTTTTAGCGCACCACTTTCTGTTTAGGTTACCAATGGTACCTGATGGTAGATTGAGGTATTTTGTTTTAGGATTTACATTTGCTCTCATGTCTCTCAACACTTAAGAGTGTTCCACAGCAATGAAGATTCATTTAGCCGATGCTGAAACTATGGACTTTGTCAAAAGACAAAAACTTTTTGAACAAATAGATTAATTGTTTAGTAATCTGTCAAATCAAAAGTAAAATGTTAAAACTTGAAGAATAGCTTTGGATGCTGGGAACCAGTGACATCACTCAATCAAAAGAGAATGTCACAATAGACAATGACTTAATCCTTAGTTACTTAATCCTAAATTTAACCTAAGAATAGGCTTAATCAGTTTTGTTAAACTTAGGTTAAAATAAAGAGACAGGTTCATATTAGTCATTGCACTGCGCTATTTAAATTAAACCTTGCATTAGGAAAACTTGTGAAGCCAAAAAATTAAAACACCATCAATTATTAGTAAAGAGTAGATAGAAGTAATAAATTATCTTCTCTATCGTTAACACAAGGGAAAGATGTCACAGTACTAGACAAACGGATTTACTATCAAATATAGTGCTGGAGTCAAAGAAAATGTTAACAGTGTGTAAAGTTTCATACACTTATCTTTAACTAAAGGAGAAGCGCGCACTTTTCATCGAGCGTCTCTCCATTATCTGCACCACCACCATCCTGGTGCCGCCTGGGTACTCTACCCACTGTGCTATCTGTGCTTTGTTTCTACCTTTTCTTGCTTACAATCCTGTAACATCCCCCCCCTGATATTTCACCCCCATCACCCCTAACCCCAGGCTCATGTTGTACATGAAGTAGCGTTAACATAAGCCAATTGTTACCTGACTTCTGTGGAGATTTGTTCGCTCAGGCCAATCTCTGGCGCTTTGCATTGCGGCTCATGATGTCTTTAACAACTGTGACATGAATATATATAAAAATGTGATTTGAATATATCTGTACAAACATGTTGTGTAAGAGCCAAAAACAATGTAACTGGTTGGTATTTCATAAGGTTCAAACTATTCTGAATGTATAATTTAGTAATGTATAAGTGTGACACCATTGTTGTAACTTGGCTAGATTTGATGACATCATTGTTGTAACTGTTAGTTTAGATGACATCACTGTTGGTTTGGAAGACATCACTGTGGTAACTTGATGACACCGTTTTGTTACGTTTTCATCTATGAGTTGTTAGTCTGATAGTTTGTTAGCGATTTTGGAAAAATTAGGAAGCAAGTTTTTTGACCACACTTTAGAAAGTACAGTTGAAAGTATACATGACTTTGTAATTTTGTAACAATACCGTGCGCGTGACAAACCCTGTTTGCCAGGCTAGCCCAAGAAGTGACACATCTGCGCCGAAGAGGAGGCAACGAGGTGCCACTATATGTTGGATTTATAGCTAAATGCGTCTGATAAAAGCCTCTGCCAGTAGAATTTGAGACTTTGCCAGCCCTCGGACTTCCCGAAGAAAACGACAGTGAGCCTGAGCTGATAGAGCAGCTTTGCGTAATATCTACAAAATGTATTAAATTACATAAGATACAGAACTTATTGTGAACATGCAGTTGATCTCTGTTGTTTGATAGCTCGGAGAGTCGTACGGTTATTCAAAAAAAGTTCCAGTGACAGCTGATGCTTCACGCCTAGCCAAGCACTTGGGGACTGTTCAGTATCTGGACTGTCTTTTTTGGGACATAAACACTATGATGACAACATAGTTTTTACTGCTGCGCTCTCATTCTCCACAACTTTTATGCTGCGCTGTTAGACCTAATTGGAAAAATGATACATTGAGGTAAATTTTTAGCATGTAGGAGCTTTAAATTAGCTGGCATACTTTTAGTGACGCCAGGCAGGATATAGAGACACATATACTGTTTACCTCATTCTTTCACTTTATGAGCAACAGTTAGATATAAATCCACATTAACATCCCCATTATTTGCTTCTCTAGTTCTTCTCCAAGGCAACAGAGCGGTTTGTCCATGGAGTTGATTCTTTCCTCGACACCATCTGGAAGCTCTGGACTGATCTGCTGGATGTGATGGGCATTGACTGTAAGTCCTCTTGTTTAAAAATATCCACTGTATATGGCTGTTCTTTTTTAAATGTTTTTTGAGACAATACAAAAGGCGTGTTTGGTCCCACAATGCCATCAAAACAGCCTGGCAACTACAAGGATAAATCGACTGCTAACCTGTTGTACTTGTAGACCTGACCCCAAGTACCATGTAAGGCCTCAGTATTTGCTGTTTCTTTCCGAGAGGGTATTTGATACTTGTCCACCAAAACTATTACATTTATAATCTATATCACTGCAGTTTTCAAATATGTCCATCAAGCGGCACCAGTAATGTAGGCCTATACACCTATGGTGCAAATGAACTACATGTGGTGTGATGACATGCTTGAAAAATAACACCCGCGTTGTCCTGACATTTTTACTGCACAAACCAGACTTTTAAAAAACTACAACACAAACGAATGAACAGTAACAGTACGTCACTTATAACAATAGGCACACCTTCAAATAACCATCATCTCAGAAATACAAACGTTGACCTGGCACTGTGCCACCCTATCATCTGACAGTGCAAAGTGCTGCCACACCATCTTCTTTTAGCTGTAGTGTATTGATTGTACACAACATGGATGCGTGACAGTAATTTATACAGTACATCAACCTTGGCCAAGGTACAAACATATCTATCACTTCTACAAACTTCTAGGTCTGTTGAAGGTCATGCTACTTTGTCCACAAAAAACTAATACTTCAACAACAGTAATGGCCAGTCCTAGAAACTTGATGGCCACACTCAATTTCTCATGTTTGCCTCAACTGTATACTACTAAAAACTTTAATTTTGACTGTTTCCCTCCTCCAACTGCCCCTTGCCTCCTCTTCTCCATCTCATTCTCCCCTCTTTAGCCTCAAACCTTAGCCACTACTTCAGCCCCACGTCCCTCACCAACTCTCCGGCTCGCATTCTGCTCTTGGTTGCCGCTATGCTCGTGGCCTACTGGTTCCTATCCATGTTCCTTGGGGGCTTCTTTTATGTCCTGCATGCTGTCTTCGGGCGCTTCTTCTGGCTGGCCCGTGTCATCCTCTTCGCCTTGTCCTGCCTCTACATCCTGCAGAAGTTCGAGGGTGACCCCGAGCGTGCGGTGCTGCCGCTGTGCTTCATCATGGCGGTGTACTTCATGACGGGCCCCGTGGGATCGTACTGGCGCCGAGGAGGCGGGGCAGGTTCGCTGGAAGAGAAAATCGACCACCTGGACACACAGATCAGGCTGCTCAACATCAGGCTGAGTCGAGTCATAGATGGCCTTGAACGCACCGGGGAGCAGTAGTCTTGAGTGGAAGCC
>OMOW01101611.1:0-10255 GCA_900312555.1 Lamprogrammus exutus
AGACATCGTCTCAAGAGGGCCAGGTACACTCAGCATACTCTCTGCTCATTATGTGTGTGTCGAACGGAGAGCGAGGGGAGAATGAGGTGGAAAGGGAGAGAGATTCTTGATTCGTTTAGCTTTGGCATGATTGTGGCGCCGATCGTGTGTGTGTGTGTGTGTGGGAGCTGAGCAAACCTCACAGATACGGAACACAAAGGAAGTCGTAAGAAAGACAAGACGGGCAGCAGAGGCTCCAGCCAGGTTCAGAGTGAGAACATGTGTGGGAGGAGACACCCACACCAGGTGGCCTCTCAGGCTCCCTCGGCAGCCTATCCATGCTGTAGTGATGCCAACTCAGACTAACGTTCAGCTCACATTCACAGACTCATTTCTGTGGCTACTGAGCATCACTCCGTCTCTCGACCGTTCTTATTTCCTCGCGTAAGTCATTGCTATAACCTTTACGACGACGCTCTCCCCGCAAAAGCTGCTCTGACATACCTCTCCTTTATGTATACCTCGCAATTCTTAAATGCAGACACGCTGAAGTGCCTCTTACTGTTATTTAAACAAGCTCTCGAAGCCAGTTTGACTTTTAACACACGGTACCTTCTCCATGCCCTGGTAAGTGGATTAAGCCTCAAGGGAGCACAGAGAAATGCAGAACTGTTACCAAGGATGGAACTCGCAATGCACCAGCTACAGTGGGCTTTTTATACCCAGAGCAGACAGCCAACTCACCAAGACTGACCTACTTTGATCTCAGATAGAAGGCAACACACGGAGCAAGACCTGCTTCCACTCGGAAGAGACACAATGCAACCACTCCTCCTCAACTACTCCGATAGCAGGATTACAAATCATACTGCTAACGAGTGCCACCTTAAAACCTTAAAACTTCCCTGATCCCCGGTGATCACAGCAGCTTGCTGAAGAACAGACAGTTGGATTTGAGCCCCTCTGTGCCACCAATAGATGCTGCATAGCTCCAGATGCTTATCATAACAAAAGTCATATGACCTGACCTCTCTCTACATGGACGAGAGGGGAAGCAGAGAGGGGAGCTGTCAGAGAATGTGGGGGGGTTCGAGCAATACAGCAATTACAAACAACATGTGGACATACAGTATAAGTATGACACGGGGCCATCTGGAGAGAGGAGTATCTCCGGCTTCATTAAAAGATCAACAGTGCAACCCGATCAGCGATCTGCGGAGCCGTGCAGGGGATAAGCTCCTGTAAATGCAAGGATGAGAGTCCTCAACCAGCTGAACTGCAGTGACAGAGAACAATCCAAGCCGAATGTGACTGAGATTCAGATACACAGAAGTGGCAGCCATCATATTTAATCCCAAAATATACAACAGCTGGCATTGTAGTGAACCATCAACCACACAAGCACATTAGAGAGACCACCAGTTACATTTCCAATGCATAAAGTATGTCTTCATTTGTTTCAGAATAAAGAGAAGGTAATGCAAGTCTATTTTAGTAACAGTCTGAGTCAAATATGATACACCATTCATCATGAAGATCACCTCTGAACTTCTGAGACAAATTTAGTGACACAGTATCAAAATGCACTTCTAAGGTCTCTAAATACCGAAAAGCAAACACAATAGATGAATTAAGGGTTGCGGTTGCTATGATCATATACTTCGAGCAATGTTGTTCAAATGAATTTCAATTAACCTTTACCTTCACAAAACAGATACATGGGCAACAAATCACTAGAGATTCAAACCTAACTTTACTGTCGAAGCTGACATATCTGCAGAATCGAGCCTCGTCTCCTTCCTATGCTCTTACCACAACTTCCAAGAGACTAAAGTAACGTTGTGACACATCCAGCTACGAGTTATCCTCCTGCTTACCCGCAGCTGACTTAGCGAGGGTTAGCCTGACTGGAACGGTGACATATCCTAAATGAAACGACGGCATTAAAACCATTAAGCGGCTCTGTTATTATCGCCAATTAACACTGGGAAATTAGTGTTGTTGTCGTCTGAGCTCCCAGCACGCTAACCCGGCTAAGATTAGCAGCTGCCTCATCTGTCAAGAAGCAGATGTTGCTGGACGCGAGTCAGGGGATGCTAGCGCGACTGAGACGTCCGTAGAGAACGCCAGAAAACGCAACAAAAAGACGAGTTTAAACCGTAAAGCCTCACCTCAATGCGTAGTTTAGCCTGGCAGTCGGAATTAAGAGGTTCCTGCTCCTTGTTCAGGTGACGGTAGCGTCTGCACGGCGGCTAGCTAGCCGTGTGTGTGTGAGACGGAGAGATAACTGATGCAGTGATGGACCAATCCAGCGGAGCACACAGGCCCCGTGCTTTACATTGAGGAAGTGTAGGTTAAAACCTGCCGGTGCGGGAACTCAACTGTTTCTACAAACCAACACGCACAGAGGAGCAGAGTGTCGTCTCTTCTCTGCACCACTGGACGTTAGAATGAAACGAGCGAAAGTGTGTTTGGCACTTGTTTAGGAGTCAGTGACACGATTTAAAGCCAGCTAGCTCCACCCAGTGGTGTACAGGGGGGTTGCATCCAGGCATGACAACAAACAACTGCTATTCTTTCTTTATTTTCGATTCTTTAGTAGAATTACATTGGCTATTTGATTGGACTCACGAATTCTAAACAGTACGATCTATGTTTAGGAATAATATGCCGACTTCATAGTTCGTAATTCTCCCGCTAATCGTTTAAGTAACTATATTTCTTACTACCCTGTCATTAAAGCAGTGAGGCTTATTAGGTCGGCTTGTAACGACATCAGTGCTTTTCACGTTTCGTACACCTGTAAACTCCACTAAATGTACACATGCATACACTATATATATGTAAATACAATATAGAAAAATGTATAGCTGGAACATCCCAAAAACAATTCAACAAAGTATAAATACACGTTCGTGAAGTTCTTTGTCCAAAATCCTTTTTCTACATTTTCCCTCCAATCTATAATTTCTACCTTGGTGGTGCATTTCACTGCCAATTGTACTCACTTGTGTGCATGAAGGTTGAAAACTGTATACCATATTGTCACCTGTGAAAGCAATAAGCTTACCTCCTCCTTCCCAAAACAAAAATACCCATAACAAATTTAAGACAATATTTGCAAAGGTTGAGTTACATGTCTCATTGTGGAAAATATCCATTACACAAATTGGAAACCCCATCAGATATGAAAATCTGTCTAGGATACAGGATGTAAAATGATAGATGCCTGCTTGTTTAGTTGTGAGTATATCAGGTGTTCAGGGAGAAAAACAAGAAGGTTTAAATGGATTCAGAAGAGACAAGAAACCATATATTGAAATATGTTTATTTTCATAAAAAATGAAAATCAAAGTCAGTGACTGCAATGAAGCACAACATTGCAATGGGCAAACAAAACCTATGATATCCAATTCAAAGAGGAAAAAATTAAAAAACAAACAAAAAAAAGACTATACAATGCAACAATCTGAACAGCTTGAGCAGTTATCGTCTCTTCTGGAAGATGTTGCCTCTTCCCATTCCACCACGACCCCGACCCCTGGCAGCTACTGCAAGAAAAACAAGACAAAACATAAATCCCTACTGCCTCCCTCATTCTATGATTGTCTGCAGCCAAATATTTTGATAATTATGGAGTTATGCGTTAGTTTTAGCATATTTCAGAACAGAAATGTGCAAAGTGAAGTTTTAGTCTGACTAACAAGGATAAAAACGTTGAATTGACAGGAAAGTTGCCTGTCCAATGCTTCAACGGCCACAACAACGACGCACATAAGCTTTCCACTCACCCTGTGCTTTGAGAATAGCCGCCTTGCCCCGTCCTGCTCCTGATCCTTGGTTCTTGTTCTTCATGCTCTTTAACATAGGAGCATTCTTTAACATGTCCGGTAGGATCAAGAAGCGGATCTTGCTGCCACGAATGTAGACTTGCTCTAGCTGTGCCACGCGCCCATCACGGTAAGTCACTGTGATGTTGGACATCTGCAAGAGGAGAAAACATGGCTTAGCCTACACGACATATTGAATGCCTCAGTCAACATGCTGCCACGAGAATCTGGCTGGAAGACTTCTTCAATCTAATGGTAGACGCAACGTATTATGTGTCAGGTCAAGCTAGCTATATAGTCTAGTAGAAAGTAAACTGAACTTGCATAAATCCAAACTGTTGCTGTCGAGAGCGATGCAAGTGTAACGTCCAAATTCTGTTCCTTTAATCAGTGATTTTCAACTACCACAGCTTTTTTGTGTTCCCAATACATATCCAATAAAAAGGAAATAATTTACATCAAGGACTCCAAGTGAATGCAAACTAGGCAGACAGGCCAGATAGCAGAAATATATTACTGCAACTCAATAAAAAACAAAACATGCAGCCTACACGTGGAAAACAAAAACCCAGCAAGTGAAAATTCTGGCAGCAAAACAGACCCCATTTCTGATTATGGTTCACTATGGTGCAGGGTTATGGACCCACCTGGCAGTTCATGTTGTCCTCCGCCTCGATCAGTTTGCCCCGGTAGACCTCTCCAGTGTTGGTCTCACAGGTCACAATGTGTCCCTCTGCTTCATGCAGGACTTTGATGGGCACACCAATGGACATCTTGTCTGTCTGGCAGAAGCAAATGAGTCGTGTGAAATTATCACATTTTAATCAATCAACACCTGGCTCTTGATAATCATACCAAAACAATTAAACGTTAATTTCATCTGGTTTACACAATATAGATGACGTTTCCCTTATTCTAACAGGTGTGCTGAAGATTACCTAACATTTTCAACAAGAAGAAACACTGATCAAATCTATAATATGAACAGAAATTAATCATTTCAGCAGAAAGTAATAAAAATTACCACCATGACGCTACTTGTACTGTTGTAAAGTCAGACTCAAACACGAGACGTAAAAAGATTAACAAATTAAATAAAGATATCTGATTGTAACTTTTCCTTCACGTTTAATGGGGCGCAGTCGTAATTGCCTTATATCAAGTTTACACTCGACAAATTAGATTTATTTCAAGGCAAAAGCGGGACAACTTCCTCGCTAAATTAGCTACGTTGGCTAACTAGTCCTCCATCGATTTTCAATAACAAAGGTAACATAAATTAAGCCCAACACGTGGAAGTTTAACACAAATTCGTGAGGAAATAGCCACTAAATGTCTAAAACCAAATCTACGGTGTGACTTAGAAGGCGTTTAAACATTTAATATTTGCGTTCTTTTTCGAGGCGAGACTCGGCTTCTGCAATTAGACGGAGCCGTGCTAGCTTGACTGAATGAATGAGCGCAGACGACCCGCAGTGGTAGACAAAATGGATGATGACGTTTTTAAGTCAAAACATTCCTCACCTTTTAACTAAACTCGGTCTGATGCGCTTATTTCTTTTTGGCTGCTGTTGTTGTTTCCACAGAACGATTCCGCAACGTGCGCCAGTCGACTTCACCGTAGCTTTTTGAACGTTTTTTTCCGCCTACCCACAATGCCAAGCGTTCAACAAAGTGCTTCCTGTGCCGTAGCGCGGTGGAGCTTCTTCTTCTACTTCGGTTTTGGCAGCCTTGACGTATCGGTGGCGTGTTGCTGCCCTCTATGTAGATTTAGATTTAGATTTATTAGACACAATTTCAAAAATGCATGCAAGCCGAAGAACGAACATCACCAGACTTCATATATGTTTTAAAAATGTCGAGGATTAAAGTAATCTTATTTCCATTGTGGTCCTCCATGCAAAAACATAGGTGGGGGATGGAATAAATAGTCAGACATGAATGGCAAAAGATCAGAATAAAATAGCTTTTAAAATGGATAAAAAGAAGAATAAATAGATAATAAAAACATTTCACACGGTGGAAAACAATTTTCAAATTTTAAACAAAATAATAACTTCCTCCTTGAATTTGTTTTAGATCAGTTGGCAGCTGATTCCAGAGTACCATTGCAGTACCTACACATAAAAGTGTTTTTACTCACACAACTGTTAAATTTGATCGGAACGACATTTGTTAAACTGCCTGTAGTAGAGTGGTTAGATAGGTAGGAAGGTGCTGAGTTATTAAAAATCTTGTGAGTGATGCCCATCTTGGTTTGCATGACCCTTTTCTCTACAGGGAGACAATTATATTTCTTAAAATGAACTGAAACCAGGTGTGCTTGGGGACACAACTGTGAAACCACTCTTATTAATCTGTTTTTCAGATGAAAGTGCAACAAACCACATCCTCCCCTCTACTGTCTGTATTTATTTATTTTTTATCACATCCCTCATATTTACTTCTGCTTTAACTATTGTAATGATCTTAACTGGTCATACTGCTTTTGAGCTGTTTGAAACTCTTTATACTTTTTACATATTGTTTATTTGAGAGTCTGCAATCCAGCTAAATTTCTGTGATTGATTTTAAAACTTTAATAGAACAACACAGCTTTAAAAGCAAATAAAACAATAGAATTATTTCAACTTAAACTTGATTTTTAAAGATATTTTTGTATTGGCCTTTATTTAAAATGTTCCTCTGTAATAACATAACGCCCCTGTGTGACGATGGCACAAAAAAAACAAATGATTAAAACTAATTTCCTTCCTCTATTTTAATATGCCTTTACGTGATCACAAAGTGCGATAAACAGCTGCTTTGCGTTGCTTTTGAATAAAACATACATGTGACAGATACATACCCTCACAATACACGCAGTGAGCACACCTCACTGGGATTACTCAAGCCAAGTAAATGTAGCTTAATGCAGCTCTCTCATACAGTGGAAGGGCTTTTTAATGAGGGGGGGACAGCATAATGGCATAATAAAAGACATCATCACATGGTCCTTCATTTGATTTCCATTGCATTTGGCTCATTGACTGGCGTCAGCAGCCAGGCCACTCTGTAAACATCCCATGTTGAGTAGTATGTCCTCTGTGTGTATGTGTGTTTTATATGATAAGTGTGTGTGTGTGTGTGTGTGTGTGTGTGTGTATGCCTGACTTAAAAGTAGCCTTATTACAGGCAGACTGTGATATTTGAATAGAGAAAATGGCCCTTTGTTTTGGCTCAAACGCAACTGGGTGTCTTTGATGCATATGTCACATAGTTGCTGCAAAACAGCAACGGGTGAGTGTTGCCGGGCAGTTATCAAGTAACCGTTCAAACTGGCAACCTCACCTGCTCTGTAGCTATCCACTAAGATAAATGACTTTATAATAGATCTATTTAATGCTGGCTACATGCTGCCTTTCAGAGTAACGGAACTGGTCTCCTCGTGTTGCCAGAGATGATAGGACTGTAGGACTAATCTACAGTTGCTTTATCTGTAGTAGGATGGCGTCTGTGCTATACCTGTGGTATAGGACAGAGTGCATACATATGAAATTCAGCTCACAAAAACACAACAGATGAGATTACGAAAGGCGATAACAAACACTGCAGTTGAAGATCATAACCAGTAAAAAAAAATTGAAATCTGAATACAATTAAAAAAGTTAAAGATTACTGACCATGATGGGATTAAAAATGCTGCCAAGAAACTGCACAGTATTTTATAAAAATCCAACATACAAAACAACATATTGCTCTTATAATGAAAAAGATACAAGTGGAACACACACTGTACATATATACATACATAAACCACATGGATGAGGCTGTTAGGTAAACATTTGCCCTTTGACAAATGCTGCTGCGTTTAGATTTGATCCATCCGAGCAACGAATGATGAGAACAAAGTACTTTAATATGCAGTTATTTTTTGCTTGGAAATAAGTTTATGCTTGACCTCAGAAAATCTCAATGTTGTTTGACATTTGGGATTAGGCTAAATATGTTTAAACATTTAGTGATTTCAAAAAGGACAAAGCACAAGTGCAACATTCTCCAGTTGTATTATTAAGTCATAAAACACTCACTGTATGTTCTGATATGAAGCATGCTTTTGTTTTGGTCCCACGTACTTGAGTTCATATTACATCAAAGTTATCACCAAAATCAATCAGTCATCTTTTGTCATGCGACTTCTGTTAGCTCTGCAGTGTCTTTGGGGGGACTTGGGGGGAGGGCGTTAACATTCACAAAGGAAATACTGCTTCCACTGTCTTTGACCACTAAAACACCTCTTGTGCCACTCAGATTTGTCACTGAATCCACTCCATCCTGTGCAACACATCCCACGCATGGATGTTGTTGAGTAGACGACAGGGTGCTATCCCTTATAATGTGTCCATTGGGTAAGTAGCTGATTGGTGCAGCGTCTACCCTTAACGTCCAGTGGCTGGAGGCTTTGCGAGCAGCTTTTGGTGGAGTATTGTTGGGACTGCGGTCCAGGACATAACTATTCACCACAGTGCCACACAACGAAGCCTCCCCTTTGCTGATATTAAAAGGGTTCCGTATGATACTGCTGCTCGCAGCAGCTCTGCCATTACGACTCCCACCCTCAAGCCTGAGTCCATCCCTGTGTCCCATGATTGACTGACGCAGGATCCTCCTGAAGGTTTGTCTGAATTCCCGGATGCGGTAGGCATAGATGAATGGATTCACGACAGAGTTGGCATGGGAGAGAATAATGGCAATATTCATCACCCAGAGATGCGGACGCCCACATTCTCGACACAGGTGGTTGAAACAGTTGATAACATGCAGGGGAAGCCAACACATGGCAAACAAACCGACAATAATAGCCAGTGATTTGGCAGCCTGCACTTCCCTCTGCAATGTGGAAGAAAATGAGTTCGAGGACGATGCCACTCGTCTGTGAGCGGATTCGTGCGCGTGCACATGTGCAACTTTGAGCCGCATCAGTCGAAGCTGGCGGCGCGCAGCCATGAAGATGTGGGCATAGATGACCAGCATGACCACCAGGGGCACCAGCACGCAGCCAAAGAAGTTGAAATAGACCATGTAGTCCAAGGTAACCACGCCCTCAAACATGCACTCCGTCATGCCTTCAGGACAGCTGCTGCTGCTGCTGCTGCTGGTGGTGGTGTTCATACCTGCACGACAGAGCCAGGGGGGTTTACTGTCACTTTATTTGAACCCATACTGTTTGGTAAAAACACACGGGATACCTGAACAGAACAACTTCTCTGGAACCGTCTTTAAATCTCCTACCTGTGTTCCAGCCCAGCATCGGAGTCAGGCCAATGCTGACCGAAAAGACCCAGCACAAAGCTATGATGCTCTTTGCCCTCTGGCCCGTCACCAGGCTGTGGTACCTAAGGAGGTGGCACAAAACAGAGTGAAACAAAAGACGGCATCAGTCGCCTTATCTCACCTCACTGGGGTACCACCCAATCTGATGCAATGTCAATATTTGGCTATTTGAATTAAGAGAAAATGATTGTGCACTCAAACCTCAGCACTTTATCTGTTAGTGTTTAATACGACAAAGCTAGATTTTAATTGTGTTACTGATGGTTTGTATTGTCCTCGTGCTTACTTATTAAATGTAAAATGTGTCACCGCTTCCTTCCAACTCCCAATACTCGATAACCCTGGTGTGTGTTTCTGCCTTTGTTATTTCATAAGATTGGTGGTTTGAATTAAAACACGTATCAAATCGCTGAAATATCTAAAACCTACAAGATAAACATGAGGTTTTAACGAATAATCCTGGGTGCAATTTACCACAAAAACGCACAGTGGCGTTGTACATCAGTACATCAGCGTCATTTTCATACGAGTTCTGATGCAGTGTTCTGCAAGTCCTTATCTGAATATGGTCAAACGCACGCTGTTAGGACGCAATGGCCTGGCTTTGTGTTGTAAGCTTTCGAAATTGCTTGTTCATTTCGTCACTTTGGAGATGTTTTCTTTTAATGTGACGCGTGTTTATTTAAGCGCAGAATATTTAATATCTGAAAGTGGTTAAAGTAGTTTAGTAGTTTAGGGCACAGATACGGACTTGGGCCTTCATCATCTGGCAGGTTCAGCCAGTCAGCATGTTGGGATGAAACACTCGTGACTACTGTGACTCTGGTCTGGTGGCAGCTCGTAGGCTAAATTAAACCCCCCAAAAACTCTGAATGAATGATAAGCTCTCTGTTTTTTTTTTTGGTGCCAGGGTTGTGGCACCAGTTAAACCGCACACACACCCAAAAAGCAAAACAAACCCAGCCACTCCACTCATGCAACAACTTATGCAAATGCATCACCTGCTGTGGCTTAGCAGAGGAAATATCGGCTGTTGACAGGAGGAAAGAATGCAGTTGTGACAGTGTGACTGTACGGCAGCACACACACACACACACACACACACGTGTCTTTGTACCGACTGCAGTATGACT
>OMOW01101613.1:0-17651 GCA_900312555.1 Lamprogrammus exutus
TGCTGCGGTTCTATCCTTGCTGCCCACTAACAGGCTTGGCTTCCATGTGTTGGTTTTGGGGCTGTCACAGGAGCAATGTATATCTAAGGGTTCCCCCGGAAACAAAAAGCTCCCCATTGCACACTGTGACGCGATGTGCCACAGCAAATGTATCATTAGGCAGAGGAGCCACAAATGTCCATCTGTCCGCTCGTGGGTCGTAGCGCTCCACTGAAGAGAGGCACTCCCCTCCGATGGCATAGACATAGCCATCCAGAGCTGCCAGTTTGCAGTGGGGCCTGGCTTCGTTCATAGGACTGATCTCCTTCCAAATGGATGTCAGAGGATTGTAGCAGAACACTCGTTTTGAGGGTGTCATTTCTGTGTCTGTGTTTTGGCAGCCCACTGCCACAAATAAATAGTTATCCATTGTGCACATGGCGCATGCTTTAGAGATGACCTCCTGTGGGATCTGACAGAGCATGTGCCAGACATCTTTGTAGTCATCATAATAATACAGAGCACTGGACCGTCTCTGCGTTGTCTCTGTTGTGTGTCCTCCTGTGTTCCTCAACCAGTCTTGAGGGTCCATATCTGCCACCACAAGAAATCTTCTCCCTCTCATTCTTTGCCTCTGGATTTGCTCCCGCTCACCGGCCATTAGTCTCCCATAAAGGCTGGGGGCCCTGAGCACCTGGAGGTAGTTGTCTGACATGACTCTGAGGGCTACTTGCTGCAAGGAGATCTGGCCATATTTTTTTGCCAGACCCAGCACCTCCATACAGTTCCCCAAATCAAGCTTGCTCTTCAAGATTTCCAAGTTTGTGCTGTCAAGATTCTTTTCTGGAAAGTGTAAAAATTGAGCCCCTGTTACAGTCTCTAGGTCAGCCTCCTCCTCCTTAATAAGGCCTTCTCCTCCTGTTGAGGGAGAGGTCACGGGAGGAACAGAGTTCCTCTGTGTTGAACTTTGAGAGGGGAGGGAAATCTCTGAAAGCTCTGCTGCAGAAAGATAGCTCTCCTTGCGTAAAAGTACAGGCCTGGTGGGGTGCCTTAGCGTGGCACTTCCTATTGAGAAACACTCCTCAGCAGTGCTTTGGTGTAAAACCATATCACGCACAGTGATTGGGCTCAGAGACGAAGGAGGTTCTGTGATGCTCGTGCCATGACTTCCAAAATCCAATGGGTGTGACTCAGACTTCTTTTCATACTGACCCAACACAGTGTTTGAGTTGACAGAGTGTGAGGAAGACTCAACAAAATAATCATATATCTTTCCACGCACAATCTGGCCTCCTGTTGCTTCCAGTACTAAGTTAGCATCCTCTACTTTGATCTCTGCTTTGGAGAGGAAGCTGGAGTAGGCCCCCTGGCGCTCCAAATCCTGCCTCAACTCTCTGCCCACGCCCACACATCTCTCCAGCTTCTGCAAAAAGCAAGGGGAGCGGCGTCCTGTAGCACTGCCCATCCCACTCACTGTAGGATGAGGAAGGTTCAAAGCATGTCCAAGTGAAATATTACTGGTGATTACTACCTCGTTCTGATGACTGAGTATCTCTCCTTCCATGCTGGTACATTCACTGGGAGAAATGGTTTCAGCTTCAGTCTTTTCAGCTGAGGGTGGATGATCATCTGCTGTCCATTCACAGGTGTTGTCAGGTGTCAGGCCATCAGTGGAAGAGTTTGTTAGAGAAGGTCTGGGCTGCTTATCCCCATCATCACTGTCATGTTTGGGTGAGCTCTGACATTGCAGAGTCATCTCACAGCTCTGGCAGGTTGTATTTTGTTGCTCTCTGGTCTGCCCATCTTTGCTGTCTGTAACACACAGCTGAGGCATCTTTACTTCCCTGGAGCTGTAGAACTTGTAGGCCCAAGAAACCAGAAGCACGGCAGCCACAGAGAGACTCAGCTTCAACAGCAGCTGCATGTCGAACTGCACACCCAGCAGCTCTGCTATGGGCATAGCTGTGGCAGTGATGAAGGTCGACCTTGCCTGACTGATCCTACTGAATGCTATTGTCGGCGCAACTCAGCTGATGTTCGCATGCTGCCTGGTTGTCATTGTAGAAGAACTGTGGTGATCTGATGACTGTGTCTCCTCTCTCAAAGGAGCAAAGGAGCAAGTGTAAGTTGATACCTGTTGAAACACTATTTGCATCCCTGGCTCTGTAGAGGCGGAGCATTGGTCATGCACCACTTGTGGTCACTGAGATGTGGCTTCACTAATCATACACAGAATAATAGAAACCCCATAGATCAATATTTGGTTATGCCATTTGCTACCTCATCCATGCATTTCCCATAATTGTCTCCTGAATTATCCAACAACTCTCATTTAAGATCCATGGAACAATAATTTATAAATACACACTTATTTAATTCTGTTGAGCTTGTTGCATCCTTAACTTGTTGTTTACAGTGTGAACAGGAGTTGCTCAGGTCATCTTTTATTTTGGCATTTTCTGAATGCATTTATAAGAAAATTATGATAGATCATGACCCGTAAGCGTTTTCAGCACACACAGTAGGAATAACATGGTTTGAATAAGGGGTGGAGAGTGATGATAGGTAGCATTTATCACATGCTTAATAACCAGGATACATTTGTTTGCACAACCAAAGCCACAGATCAAAGGTTTGTTTCTTTCCCAGTGCAGATGCTTAAATTAATCTCTGTGAAGAGAAGTTGAAGATTGCTGTTAGACAGTGAAAGACCACATTATAAACACTTACATTTGTAAATAATACAGATAACCATCTGAAGAATGCCAGATCAAGAGTCTCTGCTGAGGCACCTGACATTTCCACACTCTATACCGAGAGGCAAACACACGGTATGTCTCTGTCACACAGCATCCATGTCAGTCATCACCACTGTCAGGCTGTCATTCTGTTTCTGATAGCACGCTCAAGTGAGGCTGTGGCCAACAACAGAACAAAGCGTTCATTTTAACCACTCGGGTGATTTAAATCGCCATCTTAAATGGTGTATCATGTGGAGAGGTATACAGAAGGCGTGTCAGGTATCCCAGATCACATGGGCACTGTTTGGTCATCTGATAGTCCAGCCTGTAGTCGACAGAAAAGAAACTAGATTCCACAAGCATGGCTGAGTTGTGAATTATTCACCGCTCAGCCACAGAGACAGCTCCTTATCCTCACCATTGCTTCCATTTCAGGTGAACTATTCAAGAGCGCTGTTGAGAAAGGAAAGATTGTCAGCCATGTGCATTGTAGTGTGGAGGCACTTTCATCTCTTTTTACCTGTGGCTTCCATAATACTTGTGCAATTGAATAAAACTAAAAAACACAAATATTTTTCTATCACGCCATGCTTTTCCTTTCAGTAATTAGGTTAGGTTAGGACAGTGGAAGAGTGTGTGAGGTAAGTGCATGGTGCATGATGGACAGAAGGGGATGTCAGGTAAACAAGAGAACACAGCTTTATATTTTGTGAGTCATCAGATTTTGAGCACTTACCATCCATATTTAAATAACAAACCTTGACACCTTTCTGTGTTGGGATTTAAAAATGTGATAAAGCCACAAATACAGAAGCTCATATTTATTGTGCATTGGTTCCATTTGGTCAATCATCATTGGTTAAGGACAGCTTTGATCTAATATTGTGGATTTCTAGCTGTACATGGTATTATCATGTGGATCATTAGTAATACGCACATTTGCACACAAACACAAACACTAGGGTATGAGCTGCTTTTTCAGCTGGCACGATGATGAAGTCATATGCAGACAATTTGCACATTTTCAATTGATTCAGTGATAGTTATGGACCTGTTTTCCTGTCTTGAATAAGAATAGCGGCACACAAAAAGCAACCCTAAACCACCTGAATCAAAATGAGAGTGATAGCTAAATTGAAATGCTTATGCAGTGGGTGGACAAGGATATGCATCCTTTGCTTCCCTTGCTACAAAGAATTAATTCAATGAGAATATGACTGTCTGTTAATAATGTTTCTGCTGTGCCACTCTCATCCCCAGAACACGGGAATACGGATTGTACTTTGGCAAGGTGATCCAATATCCCAAACAGACAGGTCTATCCTTTCTATTCAACTAAGCTTTAAAAAATCTCTCCTCTTACTTCCACCTGATTTAAACCTTAATCCCTTAATACATTTTGTGTCCTTAGAATAGCTTAAATTGGAATTCTTGTGAAGTCCAAAAAATGCAGGATTACTCTGCATTAAGATAGCCTTCGCTGTGTGTGAGGGAGTACTTAATAAAGGGGGTAAAGGGTTAACAGCAAAGTCAGAATCTCCTTCAAAAATCATGTTGGTTTGGAGACAGGCATTATGAAAACTGAATCTTTTTGGAATTCTCGTGTCATCTGAACTGGCACAGGCATGAAAAATATAACAGCACAAATTCAGTCCAAATGTCTCTAACATGGTTAGTTGGATTGATTATGTGGTATGATTTGAGCATGATCACATCGGTTGAAAAGCAATTCCTACCACCGTGTGCAGTACACGAAAAAGGACTGGATGATGAGGATTTGGTTCCTCCTACTAAATAGGTCAAGTCTAACACAGTGTTATGTCAAGTAAAGTCAAGGCTTGTGGTTTTTTATCATCTCTCCATTTTTAATACAGGTGATATGAAACAAATGCAACAACCCTGTTTACACACACTGCCTCAGGTGAGCGCCTCTGTGGAATGGTGGCTAAAATGATCCTACTAGTAGATGTCTGGGTAAGAGTTACGTATCGTACACAATGTAGGTCACTTAAGATAGTATGTCACAAGTAAATAACTGGATTACAAGCCGGTGACAATGAGTTTGCAGTGCTGTCAATTGCAACACAACAAAAGGAGAAAGAATCTTAAACGTCACATGCACCACAACCCCAAAACAGCTGACATATGTTAGATATTTTTTACTCTGTCCTTGGAGACCTGGCATATAGATAGAAAAAGCCTGGATGGGAAATAAAAAGGCTGTCAATCATTCTGTCCTTTCAGCCAATGATTATCTCTGAAAACGACATGTTGAATGAAATACAAACAAAGGTGGAGAACTGTAAACTCCAACTATCTCAGCAACCATCCCTGACCTCAGCCCATATAACTTTTAATTATCTTCAATATTTACACAGATGTACACAAAATACACTCAAAAAGGAGATTTTTTTTTTCTAGTTTCTCAACGCATTTTAAATCGTCTTGTACATTCCAAGCCATCAAAAAAAAACGAAAAAAAACAAAAAAAACCCAATCGTTATATATTAATAAAAACAAATGTTCT
Organism: Lamprogrammus exutus; assembly: GCA_900312555.1. Taxonomy (NCBI): domain Eukaryota; kingdom Metazoa; phylum Chordata; class Actinopteri; order Ophidiiformes; family Ophidiidae; genus Lamprogrammus; species Lamprogrammus exutus. The sequence goes on from OMOW01101613.1 coordinate 5,248, forward strand.
CTTGAGCATCTGTGTTTGTTCCAGGTGGTTTCAGCTTGGCGCCAAACAGGTGCTTCCCAGCACATGTAACAAAATGGTGTGTTCCAGTTGTCCAGCCATAAACCAGTTCCACGTTTGACATTTCAATCAACATCAATGACATTTTTAACTCATCAAAATAATCCAAATGATTTTTCCTTTTCAGTTTTTTCATTTATCAACAGGCAAACGTGGGACAAGAAACAAAAATGGGCGTAATTGGGCAGGGCTATATAGGAGGCAATTACTGTCATGTTCATCATGTTGTTCTTTTGATATCAATATCTTGGTTATCATTTTGTTACAAAAACAGTGGAGTGCCGTAGAGCGGTGGCACTGTTTCCTGATCGACTGACGCATGGAGGGTCGGTGATGACTGGAGAAGGCTTGCAGGATTGTGGAAAATATGTGTTTGTGTTTTTGTGTGGATGTGTGGTTGCTGTGTAAGAAGGACAAGTACGTGTGCGTGTGGGTGTGTGGATGTGTGTGTGTGAGAGAGTATCTTGAATGAGAGGTTTCACGTCAGTTCCACCGTCACTGTGAGGACGAGTGCCATCCACGTTGGTCCGAGCACATCCATGCGAGGGGCTCCACCTGGAAACGCCACAGAGAAAGTCAGTCAGATGTTCAAATCCCCAGTCCTGTATTCACCACATCAGCACCATCATGTCTCTGAAACACTTGAGTCAGACGCAACTCGTTCTTCAATATAAATAACTAAAACTATGGCTCACAATTAAAGTAATGACGACCATACCATAAACACAAGATACACATCGTAACTCAAACATGCAATGTGTTATGTAAACGGTAAGGCAACTCTACCTGTTGGTTGCCACATATAGATCCATTTGATGAAAATCACTTCATAAAACATGTTACTTTCAAATTACTTTTCCTGTCAACACATTTCATGATTTAAAAATGTCATCACAGTGCCTCGGGTTTATATTGTTGTAATTATGTGAACTACTATCATGGCCATAAAGAGAGGCACCGCCTGTTCCGTGTCCCTCCTACTGTAGTGATTGTGCAGCGATATAAGAATAAAAGGCTTAAGGCTCTCTTATAAAGCACATTTTTATTACATCCATGTTTCCATGTTACTGAAGCCCTGTATTTCATTCAATTTTATAACTGACGAGTGACAACATACCAAAATAATATTGGTATTTTGGCTGCAATAATTAATAACTCATAAGTACTAAAAAACGAGATGAGTATGATAAATATATGTAACTTGCCTTTGTAACTAATGACCAAAGTCTTAAACTTAACTGTAAGTATGTCATGGATGTATTTTCACTTAGCATGGGTTACTTGAAGTCAAATGTGTTTACTTGGAAAGGTGTGGTGACTCAGTGACAGCAGCGCTCAAATATTGACCTGTAATGATGGAGACAGAATCTTTCAGCGTCTAGAGTACAGTAAAGCTGCCTAATTAAAGCAAACACAAAGTTAACTCTGCATGTTTCTTGGTTGAATCTTCTTGTACGTATAGGACAAGGAAGGAAATAAATCATGTTCAATGTTTATGTGAAGTCTGTGATTGACTAACTTTCAAAAAGGATATTATATAAATCTTTAGATTAAAAATTTGCTAAGCCTGATTTTCGTGCATGTGTCTCTTTCCAAAAGCCGCCATATACTATGATAAAGGGGAGCGATCAGCACAGACAGGTGCTAAACCTTTTCACTCCTGTTGTTTCTTTTATGGCTTCCTTGCCGTGAGGAGTGTGGGAGGCGTGAACCAGTGCAGCAGGAAAGTTGTGAACGACTGTGGATTGGAGCTGGAAGTTTGCAACCATAACCAATTTCTCCAGGTTGTGCCAAGACTGAGCCCACACTTGTCTAGCATCCAATTACAATGTGAACCAGACCAGATTGTGATGAGTTAGTAACTGCAATCCTGTCAGATTGGATGATTTTTTAAAATAGTTGATGGAAATGTTATTATTATTGTTATTGTTATCATTGTCGTTGTTTTTTCTTTATTCTTTTTATAAACTGGGTGGAAATGTTGCTAAGATTGTTCAAATTAGATTGTCAGCACCATGACTATGTCACCCTCATGAATGATCATTATCATGCAACTACACGTGACATTGCATATTCTCACCATCAACTCAGTCAATGGGAGATGTAAAACTGACAGCAGACGATGACAACATGAACTTCTCAAAAAGGACTTCATCTCATTCTCTAATGAGCTCATCCAACCATAAGACCATCATCTGAGATCCCCTTCTATTCTACTGTCATGGTTGCGAGCCACCCAGCCATCTGTTCGCCTTCTTCAGTTTTTGGCTCAGACCACAATGTGATCCTGCCAACCTGGATTTTAATGACAACTGGGACTGACACAGTGGTGACTTGCTCTTTTAATAAAGGATGCCACTACCTTAGTTGTGTTGGACCCAAGATTCTGGCTGAAATCATAACAATATCGCTTCATGTATGACCACTCTCATTACATTCTGTCACTGGCCAAACCTTTCGGTTCTACGGTAGGCTTTGATTAAAATTTTAATGATACAGAATTGACTGTTGCCCACAATAACAGGAAAACCTGTTGCCTAGAGTTATAGTACAGCAGAAGTCATGTTACATTTTTCCTCAGCTTTACTCATCACTTAAATTCTGTTCACCGCCATACAGTGCAGCTTGACAAGATGTCTGGCAGCTGTGGAGTTCTGACAAGGATGAATGCAACGCCTTATGGGAAGAATGGGTTTTTGTGTGCTCTGGCTCTGACTGACTGACTGACAGGGGTGGTCCTTCCCACTTGCAAGGGCAAGGAGTGTAGTATACAGCCATTAAGTGATCAGGCACGTGTGTGGTGAACCCTTGGGGCCTTGTTGTACACCTATTTGACTTGCATGCGAGGCATGTCTGTGCTTCCAAGCTGACCCGATTCTGTCCTTCCTGTGGCACACCTGCTCCCGTGCTTACCATAGCATTTGCATATTCAGATTTGCATCCCTAAGATATGACTAGCAGAGATGGAAAAAGTAGGCGGAAATAGAAAGGGCTAAAGGAAGGAGTATGGGAAAGGAAGAGACACGGCAAATGAGATATACTTGAAATGTGAAATAGAATGTAATTGAGATAAGGAAAGAATGAGACTACAAGACTCCTCAAGTCAGCCTAAACACAGCTTTGCCATCTAGCTTGTTTACATTATATGATGGGACGAAAATGGAAGTCACATGCACAAGACATTGAATATGCTGCAATATAATTCATCTCACGGCGTTTGCTATATATTGCAAACGTTTCCGTGTACTGCATAACACTCATGCACTCTGAAGATGAATGTATACCGATGTATTCCTATGTGCCATCATGCAGGCATGCTGCAAAATTAAATTATTTTCAATGCAAATTATTCACTTGAAGGAAATTGTCGACTCCTCTTCTGGTTTAATTTGCTCTCCGTTCCTTTTGCTTAACCTACGTCAATTATTACTAAGGTTACACTTCAGATTTCAGTCTTTGTTAGTCCTGAATGAGTTCATACATTGCAAGTCCTGGCAAGACCCCCAAAGCTGAATAAACAGCTAGAGTTGTGAGGCTAAAATGTTTTTATACTACATGATCTGCACTGATTATGAGGATTGGATGCCTCAGAGTGCCAAAATTAAAGAATGTAGGCTTGGCTTAAGAGAAATAGAAGGAACTGGAAATGTGATGGCATGGTAAGACGCAAGACAGGAAGAGGGACAATCGGGGAAAGAGAGGCCACGAAAGAGAAATTGATTAAATAAAAGAAGAGAGAGGTTGGAGGCAGGAGACAGGAAGTAAGTATGAGAAGTTGATAAGGAAAGTTCACATTGAAAAGAGAGTGGGAGTGGCAGAAAAAAGGGAGACAGGGAAAGGTGGCTGTCACATCCCAGCGGCTTCTCCTGACAATCCCTCATCTTTACATATGATAATTTTGCAAGCCGCAAATGTGCCACCACTGCACATATGAAACACCAATAATCTCACACTCAACCAAAAGTGACAGGAGCGGTTAGTCACTGAAAAGCTTGTTGCACCTTTACTGAACACCGGCAAAGATTAATCCTGACTGAATCACTCTCACACAATCTCATTGGGGGTAATCCATTCGGGACAGTATGAGAAAACATCCACCTGTCAATACTTGGATGTTGAACAGCACTTTTCCTAAAGAACTTGCCTCTCTGATCAGTGCCAGATTCCTGCAACCATTTCCTGACTGAAGACTATGCAGGCACATTTTGTTCTCGTATTACACTCAGCATCTGAAATGTCTCTGGAAATATGATTCCTGCTGTAACACTTAATCACCATAAGATGCACTCTAATGGAAACAGTCACACTCAAGGATAGTGGCTGAAATACTCACTGTTCTGGTTTTGTGTGTTTTTCATCATGCTTGGATTTTCTGTTGAGAAAAAAAAAGAATTAAAAGTAAGACGTAGAAAATCTTTTAGAGTTAGTCAGTGAAATGATGAAGAGGTTGGGGAAAAGGAAAAAAGGAGGAGAGAGAGACTGAGAATAAGAGAATGAGAAAATGGTGATCCCTGCCATAGGTTGTGGTTTCCTAATGAAGCTGAAACTCCTAAGTTTCTAAAGCACATGTTAAATGGCACATCCCTAGCGAAGATGACTGTGCTATTAATGGAACTGGGAACACAGTGCACTTCACCAGAATAACCGGGACACTTTCAGCAGCATCAGCAGGGGTGAGCTCAGGCAACCAACTGTAGCCAGAGAGTTTGTAGAAATGACTCCGTCTCTAATAAGTACTGCTGATGGACCCTGTACAATATGCTCTGACAATGTGTTCTCAGACGGATAAAGTAAGGAGGAGGAAGGAGCACAGGGCTTGCAGAATATTGGGAATACTGGTGGCTGTTACATGTACAGGGTGAAGCTTTTCTGGCCTCTTGCAACAAAATGAACACAGCAGCTCCTCTCAGAGGCACAGAGAACTCAGTTTGTGAAACACACATACATGGATGCACCCATATTGCACCCATATTTGCATATTTGGTGTGTGTGTGTGTGTGTGTGTGTGAGTGTGTGTTACTGCCCAGCTTCTAAGTGCTGACTCACATCACAGTAATCTCAGAGGGTATTATCACTGATGTTAGCTAAAGATGTACATCATCAAGACATGAGCACTGTTCGTCATCAGTGGAGAGTCTCTATACCAAGCCGTCATTATACTCTATTATTCCTGATGATGTATATTGAACACTTTGCCAAGTGAGCAGAGCTCCCAAATATATTTCCTTTCGCCAGCGGGCAAAGATATAAGTGTCTCATCTCAAGGCCATGGGGGATGGTGCCAAGGTCAGTTAATCACCATTTACTTCCCCTAAGTGTGAGTGGAAGCAATCTACAAGGAGCAGGCAGACAGATGGGCCACACTAGGCACAACGCCGGTGACACCTGAGGGTGCATCAGGGTGTTAAATAGACATTAGCGCTCTTCCTAGCAAAATGCCTCTCAAGGTAACGCCTCTCTAAAGTGGCAGTTTCTCCTTCAACTAGGTTCTTATTAGGCCCGCCCACTAATTTGAACATTTGTGACATATTCTAAGTCCTCCTCACCTCTTTTCATGTGTGTGCATTTTTACCAGGGAGGTTATGTTCTCGCCTGTGTTGGTGCGTCTGTCCATATGTCTGTCAGCAGGATTACTAGAACATTTCTGAACAAATATCCATGAATCTTGGTGGGCAGGTTGGAGATCATCGAGGGAAGAACCCATGTAGATACCGGTCAGCCTGATGGTGGTGCTGTAATAGCTATTTTTAAGGTTGGGCCTTTTAAGTTTGGGCCTATAACATTTTTAGCCAAAGAGAATCAAAATGTATTGTTTTGCAATAATTGGTTACTGATGGTGGTGCTATTACAACAACAGTTAATTTTTGTCAATAACTTTGGAAACGGACATGATAGAATCAAAAATCTGTTACATTTCTTCATTGAGAGATGGAGCCCTTCTGTTTAGCCTTGGCGTAGGTATGAACCCTAATGAGTGCCCCTTTGGTTTTAAAATAATTCTGAGTACACAGTGGAGACGTGAAGATGGTTAATAGATATTAACAGATATATCCAAGGCTGAATGTGCATTTGTGTGTGTGTGTGCCACTAATTTACCCAGCTCTTAACCCTTCAAACCCATCCTTGACCAAGATAAGATGAGGTCAAGAATGCTCAAATTGTGGCCATTTTCTTTATTCATCTTCAGAGTACCAGGTCTTTGTTTGAGACAGGCTATTATTAGGTGAAACTCTGAAACTTTAGTAGTAAGAAACCTCCCTTGCTGTTGGTGCTATTAATGGTAACTCGATGTGTTTCTGCACTGCAGCCTACAGTAAAATCTCTGGTATCTCTCGAAACTCCCAGCTGAAGTTTCAAAATAAAAGCCTTTCATCAAGGGGCAGAATTCACTCTTTGGGAGATTTCATTATGAAATATGCCCAGGAAGTGTTTACTACTCATTTACAATACCTCAACATTGACGTGCAAGATTTTAAAAGAGAACAGTTAAGTGAAACTCAGAGCACCATTCTAATGCGTAAGTCATGATTATGTTGATGAACTGATGGGATTAACGCTGTGGAAATGGAATTTATGCTAAAAAAAAGTTTTCTTTATTTTCTTTATGTTACATATTTCTCCTGTTTCTCCCACATGACTTTACTTGTATATAGAACACGTGTCACAGAAGCCAACATGCAATGATCTGCAATTGGCACTGATATGATCAAACCCAACTCTCTTTGTTGACAGAGCTCTCTGAAGCATCGCATGGCTCAGAACATCTCAGGTCTTCCAAAGAGTGTCCAGAGCAAACAGAAGCAGGGCACACTGACATAATAGAGCCTGTGAGCAATTTAGCTCCCGGATCAACACTGGTAAACGAATGACTTCCTGATTCAGATGAACACCTTACTCCAGGTTACCCGGGTAATTAAATGCTTTTCTAACACTGTCAACAGCAAACACCCTTTTATTCCATCATGATGGCTCTGATGTCACTGGTGGCTGTTGGTGTGCAAGTGAGTGAGAGCGGTACAGCATGTATTATTGGTGGGATAGCGGATACAACCCCCTGCTATAGAACATTTATTCCTGCATGATGTGGCCTTACAAAATGTGGTGTTGAGCCAATTAGTGATACAATCTCTTATTAATCACACTCTTAGCTGCATTAATAATTCAAAAGTGGCCACACGAATCCATTCAGTATTTTTCAAACATATTTTAGAAACATGAAATTACTTTCGTGGAATTACATAATTGTCTGAGACTAAATTGGGCTCTCGTGTTCCAGATCATTTGTGTAAAGTCTAGCAGTACGGTCACCAAATACCTTGTTACTGAGTGTCTAAATAATTCATTAAACATAGCTGACTGTACAGTACAGTAGCCATTATAGAATGGGCCTGGGATGGATGTACATACCAAAGACTATGAGGCGAGTGTGCGTATCCGTGGAGCCCAGAGGATTCTGGGCCGTGCAGCGATACATGGAGCCATTAAGTTCGGCTGGCACTCTCTCCAGAATCAGCTCCCTCCCCTCTCGCTCAGTGCTGCCGTCCAGCAGACGACCCCCTACTCGAGTCCAGGTGAACAGGGGATCTGGGAACACCTCATTCTATCATCACCCAGCAGGGTAGGACGGAGGACACACACACACACATTTGCACACACACACACACACACACACACGCACGCAGATTGTAAGGGGTGAGAGGGCAGTGCAGACTGAGTCTCAGCAGAGATTAAGAGCAAAGGATGCATGAATAATACAAGCTCCAATTTTTCCCCTAATGCGAGAGCAAGTTAACAACATGCATTAATAATCAACACTTCACTTTACAACAGTTTTCGCTCACATTTTGCGCCCTCCAGAGAGCCCCCTTTCCATTTCCAATTAAAAAATGTAGCACTCCTTGTAGCAGTGTTTCATTCATATGAGTGGGTTGACATGTTCATAGATAATAGGAGACGTGCAATAAGAGGGTGGATCTCATGTAGGCATCTCCTTCTGAGGCATTAGGTTTCTCTACTGTCACTACCAGACACATGCACCGCACACACTTATACTGAACATATACGGACACACATGATAAAAACAATACACTTATATGCAGTATAGAAATTTTGTGCATCTGATGTACATTTTAACAGAGCTGACTTTCAGGGCAGGATGGGGATTCCAGCACTCAAAGTAAAGTAGTAAGTTTAGATCCAAATATTGTACAAGTGAACCTCCAAAAAATTGGAAAAGTTTTATCTTTCCAACCACTAGTGTTATGTAAATAAGAGAAAGTGACAATTCAATTTTTATTGGTATTTCCCACCTAAGATGTCAGCGTTTCAATGAATGAGTTTCTCTCCTTTTTGCAGATCACAAAGTCTCTGGTGTTTGCCATTACCCTAAGGAAAGAGAGGGGATGGGGTGCAAACCGGATTTAAACTGCGATGTTAAGGTTACATGGCATGGATCCATCCCAGACCACCAGGTCATCAGGACACCCCTGCCTTTCCTGTCCTTTTAAGTCTGAGTGTTCTAGGTGAAGTAGAGGCTATAATGGCGAGTGGCACAGTACACAGAGGAGCTGCACGCCATTGTCTACTTTAAAAACATGTTTACATGAGATTTTATTGCATCTTTGTTGAAATGTTAGCTTTTCCACAGGTCAAGTATAAATTGTTTTTGATTTTTCTGTCACCTCCATTTTTTTTCTTCTTCCTAATCTGCATAAAATAGGTGGTTAGACACCTATTCATGGGACATCACCACCACTTGACACACGACCAAACAGAAACTTTTATCTACTCCTAAATGAAGGTGTGTTTCGACAGACTGCAGTTCTGATCTTGTATATTTTCAAAAGTTTAACAATTTGACCTATACTATGTTATGGTGCGGAATACAGATGGCCTTAACTATGTTCTGGCCTCTGTTCAGGCTGTATTGGAGTAGCAAAAGCAGCAGTGAACAAAGTGACATTAACTCACTACTTAATAGTTTCTTTGTCAGATTAACAGCAATGGCGTGACTCAGAATGAACAAACCCAGCACATTTTAACTTCTGTCTGCAGTCTACTGTAATTTACCTGCTCTATTATTAATACCACTTAAGAATATATATAAATGTTACAGCTCTTTTTATGCACCCTTGTTTGGACAATCTGCTTCATACATGCTTTTTAAAAAGTGTGAGAAGTGCTCCTACACCTCTGTATGACCTACTGCAAGGTTTGAAAATCTTCAAATTGCTGGTTCGTAGTTGTTATGATGAGGCTGGTGTGAACTGTGTAACCTTTTAAAAGAAATGAGTTAATAAGAGTTTTCCTAGTTATGCATTTAAATGATGACAGCACTCGAATGAGTAAGTAGATTGAAACAGGCTCTTGGCAAAAGGTCACGTTTAGGTAAGAAAAAACACTGAAAAATGTAAGCGAGACCTTCTGTCACATACATTATACCCAACAGCTTACCAGAGCACTGATTGAATATGTCCCAAACCATCACTGCCTTGTTTTTATCAGCCATGGTAACAGTGGAAAGAACAAAGTAAAAAATAAAACCAATATTCTTCATAATAATTCCTGAACAAAAAAGAAAGATGCCTATTTTTGTCATATTGTGACAAGGGAATCAGGCAAAATTATGCATCTTGACATCATCTTATCTTTTTGTGAAACACCAGAGCCTAGGTTCTGGTGAAGGATAAAGAGGAATTAGCTTTACGATCTGTCTCTATGCACTGATGCCTGCTCTGCTGAAGGGCCTGGCCGGCTGTACGCCACAGTTGAGCCTGTTCATGATAAGCATTCAAAGAAAAACTCTGTGGTCAGTTGGCAGACATAAATATGTGCACAGATCTGTCCAGTCAATAGCACAGTGCACTAGCTCAAAAAACACACAATACAGTACATTAATTTCACATTGATATGCATCAGAAGCGCAAATGAAATCAAACATCACATCTGCCTTATTATTGCCAAAGATTCCTGAAGCAGTGACTGAGAGATAACAAAGGAGATTTGTGCTGAGGCCATTAGCATGTCCTATCAGGATTAGCACTATCCTCTTCACCTGACTGGCTCCAGCTGCCTGGTTTCAATGTGTCATTCCTGTCAAAGAGATCAGAATCACCCACAGGCCACTCACACTAGGGATGTGTTTTTTTCTTTTTTTTTCTTCTTCTTTTTCTTTTGGCAAGGGATGACAGTGATACAAAGACAATCTCTTTGCTTTTACCTCGCAGCCCTTCTCTGGGATTATGGAGCAAGGTCTCTGAAAGCAGCAAAAATTAATCGCCTAGCTCAGCTTGTACAAGTGTTGGACTGATAAATATGGACATGGAATAGTCTTCACTATTTCATAAAACATGAATTTCTACGAGGTTATTCATTTTCAGCCCCTTTGCTATAATGAGCATATAAATAGGAATTAATCCAAAACTATTTTACACTGTATTTTACATTGTATACTTGATGTCAGGCGTATAATCTTTTCTTAAGCCTAAAATGCCAATAAACTTAACCTTGTTCTGCAGAATGATTACATTAATAGAAAACAGGCTTGTCTGCTATCCAACACTGAAGTTGTCCACTTTTCATTAAACACCATTCCCTTAACCCAGGAGATCCTTACCTGGAATCCTTGCACTGTGATCCGCACCGTGTCCCCTACCTTTGCCCTAGTGGGGGACATCGAGAGTTTAGGACCCTTAGGAGAAGCTAAAAGAAAAGAGAGACAAATAGACAAAGGAACAGTCATCATACTGAGCATGGCAAGCAAATCCTCCCGGACACCTGATTTGTCATAGAGGGATAGCGCCAAATACAATTTCTTGTCGATTAAGGTCGCGGGGCGAGAGGCGGGGGACCTGCAGGTTCTTTTATCCAAAGGACTATGCTGGATTTATTCCCCCTTGCAGAGAAAAAGAACTAAATTGGGTAGATACTCATTACTGGTGGAGAATGGGAGTGCAGAGGGTGGAGTGTGGCGGCAGTGAGATAAGGGACACTCAGGGAGCTAATTCCCTTGTCTTGGTGTGGACAGGCCCCCAGATGGCTTTCATTTGGACCATCTAAAACAATGGGGTGCAAGTACAAGAGGAAGGAGGGAGATTGTAATATTCTGAGATTGTGAGGGGCCAGTGATTGTCTGTATGTAATGCAGAGATAAAATTAAGGATTTGCATAATCATCTGAAAATGTAAATAATGTCATTAATGCTAAATTGTACAGTATACTATACAATATCATAGGAAAACTAATGATGTAAAGGTGATGTGAATTGTTACAAGTCTGGGGGGTTAAATTAGGCCCACATAAGCAAGTTCTGCATGATTTGAGATGATTAACAATTCCCCTAAAGATAACTGCATCACACACTGTGCAGCTCCATATGTTAGACACTGGACTGAGGAGCTCCAAATGAAATGGAAGCTAAGGGCATCCTATCAATTACTCCTGTGCAAGTGCACCCCAGGAGTTTTTCAATTAATAAGCTTTGAACTCTCAATATAAATCACTGGGTGCTTGTTCTCATTGATAAGTTAAGCTAAAGGATAAATAAATAAACAGACAAATGACCTCGGTTTTTAAGCTATTAATCAGCCAACAAACTGTCCATTGTGGCTAATGAAGCACAGCCTTTTCTTATGCAGACATAGACTACAAGCCTGCCACAGCCTAACGGATAAGAACCTACACTGTCATATTCGTACACAGGATTGAGCATGTGTGTTACCCACATTTTTCAAGTGTTGGGTTCTTTTCAGAAAACAGGAAAATACTCACATTTACTCAGGGCATTCATATATGTTGTATTTAGATGGAAGTGAGACTTGACGAGGAGTGGTTATAGAGAAGTCAAGCAACAAACCAGTCACGAAACAGAATGAGCACAAACTGAGCATGCGCATTCAACAACCATTTCAACTTCAAGACAAGAGGCTGAGGCACGGGGTTGCAATTTCTGTTACTTGATTAATTGGAGTCCTACCTGGGCAATAGACAGTTTCCATAAATAAACATGTCTCCTCATTGTCATTATCCACATGTTATTATCATTATCCAATCGACCCTTTAAGTTGTAATGGAAAATTACACTTCTGTCCTGACCTGGCCTTGCAAGATAACTCATGCTACTACTTCTTGTAAACTTGCTTGCAGCTGTAACTACAGAAAACCTTCCTATCTCATGTCTGTACACCCAGAACCCTTTCCCTGACTGTTATTTTCCAACTGCTGTAGACATATTACAAACTTAGCAATGGCCCCTCTTTAGGAGGGGCACCTTTGTTTCATATACTGGCTCTGTGCTTCTATTATTTGTCTGTCCTTGCAGCCTAGCAAACTGCACAGACCTCGCTGCA
>OMOW01101616.1:0-10100 GCA_900312555.1 Lamprogrammus exutus
GCGAAAAGTCGAAGTAGCCCACGAGAAGCCAATAGTCATCGCCTCGCTGCTCCGATCTGTTGTTTTGCTTGGGACAACCACCCCGACTTCAACTTTGAAATATGCCACCTCTGGCTAAAATGTAGAGATGTGGAAAGGTCCTCCCCATAGATACTTTTTTTTTAATCCAATATGGTTTTTCCACACTGATGAATAAATTACTTAAAAACCTCTTTCCATGACAATGTCAGGATATAAGTAAATATGGAAACATGGAGATGGCTCAAGTCTTGGCTGGAATCAAACATGGACATAACCATTCCATAGTATGCATCTTAAACCACCGATGCCTCCACGGTGAGATTTTCTGGTTTTATTGCATTTCTGTCTCAGCTCAGCCTTGCAGCAGTTCGTCACATTAAGGTTTCTGCCATCATGCATCACGGTGTAGCAGCCTTTTCTGCAAGAGACTAAAAGGCTGTAGAACCCTCACCTTTTCCCCTCAAGTAATCCAAAAGAGCTCTGAGCCACAGCAGCCCTGGATCTGTCAGTCAATGAATGATGAATGTTGAGCGCCGTGTGTATGTGTGTGCACTTTTATTTGTGTGCAAGTTTATGTGCGTGGGTGTACGTGTTGCTCATGAAACTGCTGTCAACCAATCTGAACCCTAAGACAATCTGGCCTTGCCTGTTTTGTGTGATTTAATGACATGCATGCCTGTGTCTTTGGCACACACCTGCCCAGACCCCCCCTCTCCCAGCCGCTGGGGAAGATTTCAGTAAAGAGGTGGAGATTAAATGTGACTCTGAAGTTTCTCCTTTTCGTAAACAGCTTCCTCTCTGCCAGCTGTCAAATCCCCCTCTCTCTTATCTCAGTGGGCTTTGAACCCCACTGCAGAAACAACGCAAATAAGTTGGAGAGTCTGCTCATATTTTTTTTTGTCTTCACACAACCACTGAGGCAGATGTAAAAATAGAAACTGTCATGGATGCATTAATCATTTAACTCTGCATGACTCCAATCAGCTGGGTCTTGACTGTACGGTGTACAAAGTATTCCCCAGGTTCAGGCTGTAGAGGGAGCATAATCACAGGAGACGGCTTTGTTCCCATAGCCATGTTCTGTGCTGAGATTTCTATCTGAAGAGGAACATCTGTCTATCTGAAGCCGAAAGCTTTTGTCAGACTCGGCTCTCACATCCGGCTCAGAAAGCAATCCACTTAACACACACACACACACTAACATGGCTCTGGCACAGTCTGAATACAGATATGCATCAGAATCCAGCACCAGCAGAAACACAAGGAATGAGCGTCTGAGTGAGTTTCTCCCTGTGGCTGTGACAAAGCCAATCAGACAAGCTGCATTCAAAGAGACGAATGCATGCAGCCTTTACAGAAAAGAGATAGAAACTATGCTTATTATCTGTTCCTTCATCAGGAATGAACAAAATGACTATTTTTTGCAAACCACAGAGAACAATGAGTGCTTTTGAGAACATATCCTTCTGTCTGCCTCCACAGGCATATAGTCACACAGCAAATCTCCTGCAGAGGGGCCTGTAGGAAGGTATTAGGTATAAAGTGCTGTCTGTCACGTGCAGCTCAGCTCCAGGGCTCCTGCAGGGTTTCTGTCAGATTCACTGTTTGCCAGACTGATGAGCTTGAGAGGCAGGCAGTTATTGGCTTCAGCCACACACGCCAGGTGTGTGGGAGATTGCAGCCTTTAGCTGTGAGTGCCACCTTTGACCAGTGGTCTGCCAAAAGATTGACTGGCCACAAGTTGTGATTTGGCCTGATATAATGATAAAAATAATAAATATGAAGTTTTGAAATGCTGCCACAAACTCACAAACAAATCAAACACTAGGTGGCATTCAGTCCATCATATTGTAACTGCCAACTCTACGCGAAGCAGAAGCTCACTCTTTCATGCACTATTACATTATCACATTAGATCACACAAACAGTTTCATGACTGCTCCTGAAATGCAATCCGTGATGTACTTGTTTAGATTTTAGTCATTTTAAGTCACTTAACCTGAACATCACAACACCATATGACCTATGCTGCCCTTTCCCAAGTTTTGGGATAATTGCCAAGATGATTAAGTCCAAATTGGAAATGACCGAATACTCACCCACACCACTGGCTAGTTGGTTTTGGTAATTCTTGAAAACCTTTCTTTCATCAAATTGTATGCAAATCCATATATAAATAACGCGTATCATACTAACAAAGAAATAGACCCCTGAACCTACCAGCTGTAAAGGGTTAAAAATGACAGATGGAATGGGCTGAAAAAAAGAACCCACAACAACCCAGCTGCATTACTTGTTTCTTTCATCTTTTCTCTAATTTTGTGCCAGTAGTTAATGTAATTCAGTTGGATGTAACTGAGACAACGCAGCAGTGTAATAGTGTAGTTATGGGTCAAAATGAAATGAAATTCCAAATGTGAGTTGGAAATTCCAGATTAGCATGAAAACAATATGGTCACATGAGGCTAAAGTCTGTGTGTCCACTACAACGAGGTAAACCGCTTTGAAAACATGAACTCATTCCAATTTAGTTGATGGATAAATGCTCTCATAAATACACTAAAACAATAATCAGATGCTGACGCTTCTACAGACAAATATGATTGAAGTTGACGCTGCACTTTATATGTTTGTAATTTACTAATATTTATCAGCTTTTCAGGCTTCAGTGTGTTCAGTGTGGAGAAGATTATCGTTATAAACATGAGCTGAAGGCATTTTTACACCATCAGATAAATGTTAGTCTGGACTGAACCAGGCATATTCATGAATCATTTCCATATGTAATCATTTAATGAACTGGCTCTTAGCACCACAGTTTGGTATTCTACTAACTCTCACATTGCCTCCTTTTGGCTTCGTTCCTTGGCAAATTTCATAATTAATCTCACTGTGTTTCCTGGAAACGATTCTATGAGACAAAAACCTGCGGATCAGCAATTGTGATTTTACAACACTGCTGTATAAAACTGCTTCAGACAAAAATAGAATGAGCATTCTTCTGCAGCAAACTCTCAAAAACTGATTACAGTTTTCTCATTCCAATCAATGCATACTTACCAGCAGGCCTTTGCATATATATTGTCATATTTTAGCTTTTCACTCTCATCAAGTCATGTTTTATATTTGTGGTGCTGTGTGTTATCAGCATATTTGTCAGAAAGACATGCATCTTGAATTATTATTTACAAAGCCAGCGTCTGCTGTTTTCCCAGGAGGAATGACGGGCCATTAGCAAAAGATTTGTCTAAGTCCAGACTTTTTATCACGGAGACAGCCACGGAATGAAAATATGCTAGGCAAAGCAAAACTTAGCTTATGAAAAGATACGCCATCACCAGCACCGAGATTATTAGCAAATATGCCCTTCGCTGCATTTCTGTGATGGCTGTGTGCACTCTAAAGGCATATTAGTGAGCAGATGGAGGGATGTATTGCAACCTGTGGCTTCACTGCACCTCGGATCAATCACAAACAGCCAGCGTTTCACTTTCACACCTGTGATGAATCCGTTTGAGTCAGAGGAAACTCACGGTGACTTTTAATCATGACCGTGGTCTCCTGGCAGCAGGTCTGAGTGCCCTTCATTACAGGCTGATACTTCTCCAGAGAATCCACTTCTCCTGGAGGCCGGGACGCCCACTTTACCTTAGACCATTAATTAACTAGACGAGCGCTTCATCTCAGCAGTGGCCCACAGTTGTGCAAAGTACTATCATTTAGAGGCTGTAAAAATTTCTGGACAAGATCAATGTCTGTTCTGTTTTTATATATCAACCTAACAGATGTCCAGATAGAGACTGACTATCTGCTCATACCAGGAGGAAGTAGACGTCATAAGTAGATGACCCTAATTCTTGCATGACTCACCGCGAGAGTGTGTTCTGTTAGTTCTATCGTTGTGAGGACCAAATGTTCTCACCACTCTTATGGACTGAGGCATAAACCACAAAGTCAGGGTAATTCTGGTAGTCCTCTTGGTCATTTGTTAGGTGTAGAGCTGCGGTTACAAATGGGGTTTGATCAGGATTTGGGTTGCTTAGTGTTAGCGATGAGTTCGTCGTGAATGATCCCTTCATATACGTCCTATGAAAGAGCCACACTCTTTGGTACAAATGAAGGCAACCAACTGCAATGTGCCAGCGCCATTCTTTGTGTTGTCTGCAGCAATTCAAGCATTCCATCTTTCACTGGTCACTTTTCCATCAATACAGATCATTTGTCATCACCGTCAAACCGACAGAGAAACTGCCAGTCAGCAAGGGGGAGATATGACAAAAATAAGAAAACGTAACAGCGTTTAATACACCTAACAAACTGTGATGATGGAGCAATTTCTACACGCAAAAATAACTTTCAAAGCAGTTTATCCTCACAATGTCATGGCAAAATATACACATTCATTGGGATAACCTTCTTTGGATGATATTTCTGCTTTGTAGATACTGCATTCTTCCTTATCATCACTATTTTTGGTAAAGTGTATCCAAATACTGCTGCATTTGTATATTGCTCTCCTCGCTTCTCCTCACGACATAGTCAGACTAAGTCTATAGGTAAGAACATAAGCAATTCTTTAGGAAACTCTTTGTAGAATTCTTCAGCGTAGGATCAATATATGCATATACTGGAATACGCCATTGTTCTCTTACGTGAGAATGGTGCTGAAATCATATTGAAGTTTCTTTTCATCTGAAGGTCCAGCATGGTTTACCTCAAGGTTCCATCTGGTCTGAGCACCACAGCACCGTAAGCTGTGAACTGCCTACAGCCTTCTACAACTGCACGCAAAGATTATCAGGTGTCTAAATTTAAACAATTTCCAATCCTCTGTTTAAGAGCAAATGTTCAGTCACAGCTTCGGAAAGGAATCTGAAAGCTATCTAAAATGTCTGCTTTTAAAGCAATTACATGGAGCCGCATTGTAGCTTCAGCGTTCAAAAAGAAGTCATTGTGAGATAAAGTGGGCAATCAAGCAATTTCAGATTGTAAAATCCATACATTTTACACATATTTTGCAGAGAGTATTGCATAGGGTGCATGTTGCAGCATAGCTAATGTAAACGCAGGTACAGAGCGATGCAGTGTTGCTTCAGACAATACTTGAAAATACACCAAACCAGAAGGCATGTGTACAATAAGATGTTTAGTGATGGGTGGTGACTTTTAGAAGGGGGATGTGGAATTTAAAGTCATAGAATGATTAAAGCATCTGACCTATAGCAACATTGGATCGCCATGGGCCTTAAATCCTACAGTCTGTTGCTGCACTTTTGCTGTCAACACACCAGGATTGTGGAGCACTCTGCACCAGAACTTTAGACTTGTGCATTCCAACCAAACATCTCAAATATACGTAGGCTGGCTTGTTGCAGAGGGACGTTACAAGTGGCATATGGTGCATGGGCCCACACCATCATTTAACCAATTATTTTTAAGGCCATTTATGATTAATGACACAGTGGAAACAAAAGTGATATTCACAACAAACAGCAGCTGCAAGTGGGATGGTTGAATGTCTTCTGACACACAGAGTAGGATTATGGGCAGAGCATCAGATAGATTATGGGAGAGGAGTTGACTGCCAAAAGAAACACAATGGCATCAGTGTGGCAGTGCTTTGGTTAGCATTACTTATTGGTTGTTGTCTTCGTGTTGACAACAGGTCCAGTAACAAACAGATGAGATTTAGAAAACTTGAGTTAGTGGAACACTGCATTCATATTATATATCATAATGTTTGCCTGCTACCTATTCCACTCAGGAATATACAGTATCATAAGTATGTCTGACTCACCTTCACTTGCTTAAATGTAGGGCGATTTAGAAAACAATAACACAGATGATAGTAGTTAGGACGCACCTACACAGGAAAATCATGGCTATTTTGCACTTGTAGTTTTCAAAAGGTGTGAAACTGTTCTGATCCCTTCTCTGTTCAGCCATCTTGACATAAGCACTTAAATCCCAAGTGAGTCCTGATTATCCAGACCAACTCATCCGACTCAATAAGTGTTCAGGTGGCGATGTCGCTGGTGGAAGATCATAAATCTGACATCATCACACGTATGCCAGCTTTATAAGTGGTTATATGATGTAAACTATTGGAAATACATACCTGTCTTTACTTACACTAAACTTATGGATGAAAGGTATTCATAAACTTCATCACTCTCATTGACTCTGGGGATAATTGCTCAATATAAAAATACATAGAAATAAAAAGTGTTAATTACAAAGACAACACCTCCTTGCCTGCAGGTTGGGTATATATCACTGATTTTTGATATTGGTGCAGTTAATTATGAGAGTGACACTGGAAGATGGATGATAACAGTTCTGTCTTTGTCTTATCTGTCTTTATAAATCTAATTTCAGGCCTCAAAGACACGACTTCTGTTGCATACAGAATTCCACGAACCATGTGGGGAAACTTGCATTCAGCTTTTAATTGTGTTGTATAATAATTACGTAAATATATATTAATTTTCCAGTCATAGTCTGTGTAGAGTGGAACGCACACAGAAGTGCTCACTGAAGTACACACACAGTAAAGTTAACATTTGAGAGAAGAAATAAACAGAACACTGACTTTTTTTGTAACTAAATCATTCGCTCATGCATGGCAGAGTGCTATTTGCATGAGGACATGTTCTGCATAATACCACATTTAGTGTGTCCAATTACATTAAACGTTTATATTAGTCTGCCTCCTTGCCTCAGGGTTATAGAAATGTAGAGGGGGGAGGGGGGGGCTGTATTCAGTAAAGCCAGTTCCCTATTTTCCTCAAACTCCATTAAAAATTTAAATTAGTCCCCTGTGAAGAGAATGAATGTAAGCATACAATCACAGTTTCAGGGTCGCAGCGCTGTATGTAAGCTCATCTGTGCATGTGCATGTGTACGTGTGTACGGGAGGAATGAATCCCTCTTCATAAGTCTTTGTTTCTTCTGCTGTGTTCGCCTACTCGTGCGCACACACACACACACATGGACACGTACAGATATGCTGTGCGGATGGGCTGAAGCAGGACAGATAAAACCCCTGAAACAGACAGTGGGTGAATACAGAATGTGTGTGTGTGTGTGTGTGTGTGTGTGTGTGAGTGTGTGCATGTGTGCATGTGCGACAGAGTTCAGTGTAACTGCGAATTTATGCTTTTCTGTCCAAGTCACAGCTCGGATACGTGGTGAAATATTGTTGACAACAGACTCCAGTAAGTCTACATGTAAGAGTGCATCACAGTCATCTTGTTCTGAGGAAGTTGACAGCATCTAAAATACACATTCCAATCTGTTCTTCACCCAAATGCATCATCCAGTTGATGCATGAATACACATTACCGCATTCTGCATTTATTCACCAGCGAACAGAGACGCATGTGTGAAATGTTCCCAGCGAGACCAGAACCAGGGCGTTGTTGTTATGGGGTAACTGTGGCACAAACCTGGCATGCTCTAATCTCTTAATGTACACACTATCAGTATTTGCAGGTTACCAGTAATACTCACAGAGAAACATTCTTATAATATATATAAGCCTAAATGTGCCCGCTGCCTAAGCATATATTTTAGTCTGCCAGATCCAGAACCAGGACCAAATCCCACCCATAGATTGGATAGCATTGAGATTGGTCTTTTACTCCACCTCATCCTTCCAACAAGTTTTGTTTAAATCTGTTTCCCCATCCCCATGTACAAAGATACAATGTTTACCATGAAATATATGCAACCGGTATGTTCCTGTTTATGTGGAATCATACACAACTAAAGATCCATTTATCCGTAAGTCCACAATAATGATTCATGCCACATGCCACACATATACACACACACACACTCCACTCCATGTAACACCGGCTGTATGTCAAAGTGTTTCCTGTGCACCTCTGAAGTGAAGAATCTCTTCATCTTTGGCCTGCTCAGCTTCAGGGAGCATGTAGGAGCACTCACATCAAAGAGCATCTGATCTGTCTAAAACCCATTAACCCAAGAGGAATCCTCAGCCTTATTCACTGCAACAAATCATGCAAGTTTGTATGTTACCCAGAGAGTTTCCCTTGCCTTTTCCCGCCTTAGCTGTTTTCTCTTGGAGGCAGCAATGTTCTGCATCGGTAGTACAAAGAAACACAAGTACCCAATGTCGTTGGAGCCGTGCATTGTGTACTGTCGTGAAGTTATTCTCTAGGCAGACGTATACGGCACAATACAAAATAATTAGGGTTTGTCTGACTGCATGCTGCTCCTCAGAAACAAATGTAAATCTACTCAGGATTCATGAATATGCAGAGCAGCCAGGAAAGCACACGTGGATTCATTGTAGTGAGGTAATTACAGTTGCTGCTGCTGAAATTGGTTTTATTTTGGTGACATTTCATCAAGGTTTAAAGTCGTTCGACGAGCAGTTTGGATAATTGAGTGAAATATTTCTCCTGCATCAGTGAGCAGCGAGTTATTCAGATGATGTCATTCCTCTACAACACCCACCTGTTGTAGCCTCCGGGGTGAGATCTATTAATACACGTCATAATGCTTTCTAATGCTCTGTTCTGTGCATTGAGAAGCCAAAGGAGGCCTTCTAGCATCTTGCATGTGTTTACAGCGCGGCGATGATGGAGAGGTCAAACGTGAGCGGCGGTTCGACAAACAGTGAAAAGTAAACGCACAATAGAAGAAAAAGAGGGAGCAGCAACACATTTCAGTTTATGATGCAATATAATGTACATTGTACTTAAAGTATTAGTTGTATTTTTGACTTTTTATTCACTTTACTGTTGTACAACTTTGTTAATGGGGTGCAGAGCTGTTAGTTATTATAAGTCACTCAATTTTGCTGCTCTTTAATCAATTTAATACTACAAGAACGAAGAATTGATGTATGTTCTGCTCTTGATCTGCTCACCTTCCTGTTCTTTGAGTTCTGCATCACAGAAGCAGCTCAAAGCCTCGGCAAACCTCTCGTGTTTCATTTCAATCTTCGGAAAATGTGCTAAATGTGATGTCATTTTTGGCGTCGAGCGTTTAAGAGAACACTGAAGCCACCTCACAGAGCTATACGGTGCATGCTTGCAGTGTGAAGCGGCTCAGTTACTCTGACAGCTCATTATTAAACGTGCCACTTTCTCTGAATATCATAATATGCAGTTGTGTGTGAACGCAGGCGTACAGTTTGTGTCATCAAACAGCGGCGTGTGAGGATAAAATTATAGAGGAGATTCCTTAAAACGAGACTGAGACATGATTTTGTGTGTGTGTGTGTGTGTGTGTGTTTACTCTCAAAATAACAGAAATGTGCTGTCAAAATCCACTTCCCCACCCTTCGCGGAGGAGAAAAATAAGGATCATCAATCATTTTCAGCTCCACATCTGTACGTTTGTCTCGTTTTGTCTCACACTGTTTGTCAAACTTACGTGAGATTCACAAGAAATATCTTGCTTTTTCTTTATCTGGATGAAACTTTTCCCTATTTTGCGTGTGTGTGTGTACCTCAGATATATTTATGGATGTGATGTCTTATGCGCTGCAGCAGCATGCAGGTAAACAGAATAATTATATAATTATTATAATTATTATCATAAATTTCCTTCCTCAGTGTGCGAGTACACGTGCAGTACCTCCGCATAAACACTTGTCAAAACTCAGTATGCAACAGCAGCATATTGGCAGAACAATTTCGTCTCAGTCATCCATGCAGTGACGGTGTCTGGGAGGTGCAATCACGCGACCAAAATGTTGATTGAGGACATTTCGCCGTTCATCCAAAAATATTTTCCCTTCAGAATAATGGCAAAACATCATCCATCAAGGTTTTGGTCCAGGAACACGAAAAGTTGGTGGCCTACTGATCAATTTCAACCATCTTGGATTAGTAAAGTTAAAACTAGAATGTGGATCTAAAGACAATACAGATGCAGAAACGGACACGTCTTGACTAAATCCATTAAATGGCTTAAAATGCATTTAAAGTAGATAAACACCATTTCTCTGCTACCAAACGTAACGTTGTTTCCCATTTTGCCAGTATTTGCCATGTGAACCAGATGAAGAGGACAGATGGAGAGAGGCTGGGGGAATGGGG
>OMOW01101622.1:0-10595 GCA_900312555.1 Lamprogrammus exutus
TTTCGGATGTGGAGATTAATCAAAAGTAAGATTCTTGAATGCATGCAGTCACTGTGCTAATTATTTGGAGACTGATATGGTTGTTCCATTGTTTATTTTAAAATTTCTTTCACACAATCATGTTTGTATGCAGTAGTCTGAAGCTCAACTACAGTATAATTACTCACATGTTTCTTATTGGTGAAAAGCATGTGGTTCAACTGTGTCAGCAGAGGGCACTACGTCAGTGTATTTTGTCTCTGGGATGATAGCAACATATTTTATTCAGCATTGACAGTAATTTGGTGGGATAATAGTGGTGAGAGCAGTAAATTATTACGAATGATAAAATCTTTATTTATTTGTGCAGGTGGACAGCAATTGGGTGGCCCAAAAAGATAATGAAACAGATGGAAGATGTCGTGAACCAGCATGTGGAGGACGAGGAGCGCTTCCGCACGATCCAGCTGGTCGACCAGAACAACTTACAGAAACAGCTTGACTCTATACAGGTCAGCTGGGCCAACAAAGTCACTATAGTTTTGGGAACAGCAACACTGCAGTTAACAACATAATGACAACTAAGTGCTCATTATCCTCCTGCTCTGTTGTTCCCTAGCTTGCATTCTCATCTGGGACACATTTGTGGACACTGTCTGTCATTGTCCTCTGTTTGAGTGTGCACATCAGAGATGCTTAGACAGCAATTATGATCAGGAAATGTGACTTAGACTGAAAAGCCTCAGTGGGCCTTTGGTGTGCGATGACAGCACTAAGGCTACCTCTACAGGAGCTAATGGGTTCCAGTGAGAAATGCAAACAGCATATTAGTTAACAATGTATACTTATGCTTAATTAATGTCATCAATTTCCAAAATGATACACTTTATAGATGCCTTGCTTTATTGTGTCGTAATATTAGAAATTACATTTTTCTGGTTCAGTGGGGTAAGTTCATCCTGTTTAAGTAATCATCAGAACTATGTTTATAGATGGTGGTTGCTGGGTTTGCAGCCCATGGCGATGTTGATCATGCCCAAAAGATGGCCAACGAAGTGAAGCGTATGAGCAAACAACTTAAGGAGTGCCAAACTATGGCCCAAGCCTACAACAACAGAGAATGCCTCCTCGGTATTCCTGTCACAAATGTAAGTGTATTTTGTGTATTTTTCTTCAAGCTAAGTAATTTAATTTATTATTCCAAGTGCCAGATTTTGATAGCTCCCCCCTCCCCCACTGGTTTGAAATTCTTAATAAAATAGGCAAGAATACATATTTGCTGTGTTTTCTCTAACTGTGAAATGTGTTTGTAGTATGATCGTCTGCAGAGGCTGATAAAGGAATTCCAGCCCTTCGTGGACCTATGGACAACCACCTCTGACTGGACACAGTGGCATGAAAGCTGGCTAAATGACCCACTGTCCACCATCAACTCTGAACAGCTTGAGCGCAATGTTACAGATGCCCTCGGCACCATACACAAATGTGTCCAACAGTTCAAAGACATCCCTGGTTGGTGTCACGTGTGGCACCTTCATGTTTCTGTTACTAGATGGAGGAATTTGTTTGGTATGTGCATTTATTTTATCGACAAAATGTATTAGTGTGTCTAACCTCAGTTCTTTTTGGTTTCTCTACATCAGCCTGCCAGATGGTGGCCTCTGACGTCCGCAGCAAAATTGAGGACTTCCAACCATACATTCCTCTGATTCAGGGTTTGAGAAACCCAGGGATGAGGACCCGTCACTGGCAAATGCTTTCTGAACGCATCCAGATTAATGTCCAGCCCAAAGCCGGTCTGACCTTCTCTTCCTGCCTGCAGCTAGGACTGCAGCAGCATGTGAATGAGATTGCTCAGGTTGCTGAGGTGGCTGGGAAAGAGCACACCATTGAACAGGTACTTATAGGTACCCAGTCTACCAATGATGGCTTGTACAGTGTGTTCTAATCTTTTGTATATGGTTATTGAACAAAGGTTCTGAATATCCTAATTTAAACCACTGGCTGCTAATTTTTTGTTCTACTCCACAGTTTACAAGGTATACTATATAACAATGTGGTATTCACAGATGGCTTAGCCGACACACAGTGCATTAAGATAAACAAAGTATTGCATAGCTAACCAATTACAATGTGCTTTATGTGCTCTGATACCTATTTTGCAGATCAGACTTGGACAACCCAAGTTATTGAACAGTACCTATTTTTAGATCCTGTAATTTTAATATGAATATCTCTTACACTACTTCTCACTCAGGCTCTGGAAAAGATGCAACAAGCGTGGTCGGCAGTAATGTTCGATATGCTGCCCTACAAGGACACGGGTACCTACATCATTAAGAGCCCAGATGAAGCCTCCCAGTTGCTGGATGACCACATTGCCATTACTCAGAGCATGTCCTTTTCTCCTTACAAGACGCCCTTTGAGGACCGTATTAATGCCTGGGGAAAAAAGCTCAGAACGACCCAAGTATAGAAATACACACACTCACACACAGAGACACACACACAATTACAGTAAGATTAAATGTCTCTTATCATTATCACGTTACACCACTTATGTTGTGCTACTGCCCTCTCCTGGTACGTGTAGGACGTGCTGGAGGAGTGGCTGACGTGCCAGCGCTCCTGGCTCTACCTGGAGCCCATCTTCAGCTCTGAAGACATTAACGCCCAGCTGCCTGTGGAAGGACAGAGGTATCAGAAAATGGAGACCACGTGGAGGAGGGTCATGGAAAATGCCTTTAATAATCCACAGGTCATAGCTCTCACAACAGTTCAGATTGTTCAGACAAATGTTAGATTGTAGGAAGCAGAGTTAGGTGATATTTACGGCAGTTAGTGTTTGTGTTCACTATAAGCTTTATATGTGTTTCTGTGTTTTTTCTAGGTGATTGACATTTGTGTAGATTCTCTTCTAGAAAAACTGAAGGAATGCAACACACTGTTAGAACAGGTGCAGAAGGGTCTCAGTGATTATTTGGAGACAAAGCGAGGCTCCTTCCCCAGGTTAGTCTCACTGGTTCAATTGTTCTCCTTTGGCCCTTTTACTTGTAATTTCACATACTGTTTACCACTCTTTGAAACAAAGTCATAAAAAACAACTATTCAACATCATTACAATGATCATGATATAACATACATTTAATTACATTTAAAAGTCTAGCAAAATGTACTGAACATTGAGTATCTGTTTGTAGATTTTACTTTTTATCAGATGATGAGCTCCTAGAGATTTTGTCTCAGACCAAAGATCCCACAGCTGTACAGCCTCACTTGCGCAAATGCTTTGAGAACATTGCACGGGTATGTTCTGGCTGGGTTTTTTGTTTTTTTCAATTACTGCCCTCTTAAAATGTTGGAAACCTAACATACACGCCACATGACTTGGACATCTGTTTGCTCTCAGCTTCAATTCCAGTCAGATCTCCAGATCACACATATGTACTCTGGAGAAGGAGAGTGCGTGAAGCTGCTACTGCCAGTGTGGCCTACAGGGAATGTAGAGGACTGGCTGAGGGATGTGGAAAAGTCTATGAAGGCCAGTGTTTGGGACAATATTGATCGCTCACTCAAAGCCTACCCTGAGGTCTGTCACCCTGACTTTTAATTTTGAATCTTGTATTGGTAGTAGTAATCATTTTTTAAGAGATGTTATTTTTGTTTTTCAATTTTGTGCTTTATGTGTCCTCTTGATCCATCAGCAACCTCGTATGGAGTGGGTGCTGTCGTGGCCTGGCCAGGTGGTGATAGCTGGCTGTCAGGTCTTCTGGACCACTGAGGTGTCTGAGGCCCTGGAGAAGGGAGATTTGGCAGACCGCCTCTATCCCCAACTACAGTCACAGGTGTGGACATGATATTTGGCTGGACAATATTCAAAATCTTAAAATTGTCGCTTAAAATGCTAGACTTGTTAATAGTCAAGTCAATAGGGGTTATTGATGAAACACAGCACCAGATTTGTCATGTCAGTGAGGGCAAACAGTGTCACACAACCATGTCCCTTCATTCATAAACATCTTTTACCATCCTTGTTTAGTGTTTTCCTTGAAACAGGCATTACAACAGTATTTCCTCATTTGTATTTCATGGAACCTAATCATAAAATACGCCACCACACAAAAATTAAGACCTGTTCTGCCTGACTGTAAATTAGCGGTATAAGATCTTGCTAATGTTTTAAACTATTTGTGCTTCACATGTGTAAGTGATTAATAAAAATGAAATCTAAGCCAACTCAGTAGATCAGTGGATTTACTTAAAGGGAGAGATTTCATCAAGCGTAATTTATGTGCTCTGCGTCTCTCTCTCTCTCAGACACACACACACACACACACCACACCCCCCACCCCCTTGCAGTGAGACTTATAGACACTACTGGAGACATGACAGAATTTAGTGTCCCTATAAAGAATTGACATATCCATATTGCTTTTAAACCACAGGAAACGGTACAAAGCGTGACTCCTAAATATGTAGCAGCTCATTAAGGCTCTGATTTTCATTGGCTTTTACCTGGTACATGTAATGGAGCACTTTGTGGTTAGCATTATTATTTATGAATTACCCCCTATGTGTTGTATTGTTGATAACTAATATTTGCAGTGAACATTGTGCACATTATACTGTATATAGACATACTACATAAGTATTTGTCTTTCATTTGTAAAGCTGGGTGACTTGGTGCAGCTGGTCAGGGGACGTCTGTCGAGGATGCAAAGAGCTGTGCTGTCTGCCCTTATAGTCATAGAGGTCCATGCTAAGGATGTAGCAGCTAAACTGATGGAGCAGAGGGTCTCAAGTGTCAGTGACTTCGAGTGGATCAGCCAGCTCAGGTTAACTATTCATTTCTGTCACTGATACCTACCAACACACCACCAGTTTTAAATACTGTTGTTGCACAAGTAAATATGATACTAATTGTTTGTAGATATTACTGGGCAAAAGATGACTTGTACATTCGAGCAGTGAATGCAGAGTTCTTGTATGGATATGAGTACCTGGGTAACTCTGGTCGTCTGGTCATCACGCCGCTCACTGACCGGTAGGCTCCTCGTTATTCATTTTTGCCTTAATGACATATATAATCTTTACATTAAAAAATATTTTTATCTTTCAGATGCTACTTGACCTTGACAGGTGCTCTGCATCTGAAGTTTGGAGGGGCTCCCACAGGTCCAGCTGGGACAGGAAAAACCGAAACCATCAAAGACCTGGGAAAGGCTCTGGCCATCCAGACAGTGGTTTTCAACTGCTCTGATCAACTGGACTTTATCGCAATGGGCAAGTTCCTCAAGGGACTGGCCAGGTAAGAGGGAGTTTCCTTAAAATGATGATCGAATGTCCATTGTTATATCAAATGTCACAAATGTTGCCATCTGTTGTCATGTTCATGATGGATTCCTTTTCGATGTGAAACTAAATCTGTACACAGTTATGATTGACTTTGTTTTTTTCTTTCTCAGTTCAGGGGCCTGGGCATGCTTTGATGAGTTTAATCGTATTGACGTGGAGGTGCTGTCTGTGATTGCACAACAGATTACCACTATTCAAAAGGCCCAACAGCAAAGGGTGAAATGACACTTTAGAATAGAAATGTATAGGCACAGAGTGAAACAAGATATCCATGGATTGTCACAAAAGCAGAGGAGGAAATAAAGTATTTTTTTAAGCACTAGTATAAAACCAAAGAAAACAGGGTTGGATATGTTTGCATGAATACAATGACAAAATTACAAATACAATTATCAAAGTTTAGACAATATTTAGAAAATATCCCTGGTTTCTTCAGGACTTATTTTGCAGAATAATTTATTATATGCACTAGAAGAGATCCTTATGGAATAGCAAGTGTGTGCTCATTGACATTGAAATAACTCTGTGCATGTTGCTTTTTTAGGTGGAGCGCTTTGAGTTTGAGGGGAAAGAGATTCCTCTTGTCCCATCTTGTGCTGTCTTCATCACTATGAATCCTGGTTATGCTGGACGCACTGAACTACCTGACAATCTCAAGGTTGTGAGATTATATTGGAATTTCAAATACTTATGTGAGATTGATAAGAATCTGAGGTTCAAGCCATTTTCATAATTCTGTCACCTAAAGGCCCTGTTTCGCCCTGTTGCCATGATGGTTCCTGACTACGCTATGATAGCTGAGATCTCACTCTACTCCTTTGGCTTCAGTGACGCCAAAGTCCTCTCTGAGAAGATCACCACCACTTTCAAGCTGTCCTCGGAACAGCTTAGTTCTCAGGTACAAATCAAGGGGAGAATTATGTCTCTCTGTAATTAGATTCATATTAATCCCAACTTTCCACATCAAGCTGATTAAACTTCCATAGACATCAATCACATATTCACTGATAAAAGATTTCTGAGAACATTGAGAAACACAATGTTAAAGGACAGAAAGCAAAAATGGAAAACAAGAAAGTATGGTGGAAATACATGGCTGAAGTGATAAGTGCACAATGCATGTGTATGTATTTGAAAGATATAGCGATATGCTGAATTTTGCTGCTGTTTGTGTCTAGGATCATTATGATTTCGGTATGAGAGCTGTGAAAACTGTGATCTCAGCTGCTGGAAACCTGAAGAGAGAAAATCCTGACATGAATGAGGTTAAATATTTTTCTTGTGTGTATGGTGTGAAGTAGCAACGAGAACACATGCCAGACATACCTCACAGAGTTAGAAAAGCCTATACCTGTACAGTTGAAATCTTATTTTTCCACAATCTCACTCTGTTTCCCAGGAGTTGATCTGTTTGCAGGCCATTCAAGCGGTCAATGTACCAAAGTTTTTACAGGATGACCTGAAGCTCTTCAATGGTATTGTGTCAGATCTTTTCCCTAAGATAAAACAAGAGCCAATTAACTATGGCACATTGGAAGAGTCCTTGCGGAATGTCTGTGCCAAGAAGAACCTCAAAGATGTAGATGGTTAGTGTGTTTACAGAAGCAAGATAACATATCCAGATATATTACCATGAAGATATGTTAATATTCATAAATAATAATATTCTGATGATTTCAGGATATATTAGCAAGTGTATGCAGTTATATGTTAATATTAATAAATAATAATATTCTGATGATTTCAGGATATATTAGCAAGTGTATACAGCTATATGAGACAACTGTGGTGAGACATGGCCTAATGTTGGTGGGACCCTCTGGATCAGGTAAAACCAAGGTAGGTGTTTTTACGTCACTCTATTCATTTTTGTTTTAATGCACAATTCTGCAAAGTTTACAGTCAGTTTTGCAGTATAGAGTGTGTGTAAGCTTTACTATCGAATGTGTTAGTGTTATGAGATACTAGGTGCAGCCTTAACAGCTCTAAAGGGCCAGCCTTCTGTGAGTGGCGGTGTGTATGAAGCAGTTCAGATATATGTCCTCAACCCCAAGTCTATCACCATGGGACAGCTCTATGGAGAGTATGACTTGCTCACACATGAGTGGTAAGTAATGCTTTGTTGTACAAACATAAACAAACAAAAAGCCAGACATATATTGTGAACTCATACTTTGACTTTTTCTCCTGCCCTGTAGGACAGATGGTATACTCTCATCTCTTATCCGTGGAGGGGCAGCATCGATGGACGAGGACAAAAAGTGGTACATCTTTGATGGGCCAGTGGACGCTGTGTGGATCGAGAACATGAACACTGTGCTGGATGATAACAAAAAACTATGCCTTAGCTCTGGGGAAATCATCAAGCTTACTGATGTAAGGATTTTTGTGAGGATTTTTTCTTATCTGGGTGACAGTGGCAGCGAGCTAAGCAAAGCAGGGTTCTTCTGGTTATGTGAAAAAATCAAACCCCCCAAAACACACGTCGAACTAGAGAGGGGTAGTGGTCTGGTGTGTTGCTAGTCAGGCAACAGGAGTGTGTTGAAGTGTCCTCTATCCTGTATGTAATGAAATGCTTTGTCTCTTCCTCCTGCAGGTGATGACCATGATGTTTGAGGTGCAGGATTTGGCAGTGGCATCCCCAGCCACAGTGTCTCGCTGTGGTATGGTCTACCTGGAGCCCAGCATTCTAGGCCTAACCCCCTTTACAGAATGCTGGCTGAAGCAGATCCCTGAACCCCTGAAACCATACACAGAGCAGCTTCAGTCCCTCTTTGACAGGTTCCTGCAGGTAAGAGGGGAGACACCATGACTGAGAGAGACCAGCAGGGAGTTTTCATCATCATTGATGCATATAGGATGTACATTTTTTATTTTCTTTATTTGTCCACAGGACTCCATCACATTTGTTCGTAAATCAGTGAAGGAGGTCATCACTTCCCTGGACAGCAACATTACCTGCAGTCTTCTTAAACTTATGGACTGCTTTTTTAGTCCCTTCAAACCTAAAGAGGTTCGTGTGCAGCCTTTTATTTTTAAGAATTATATTCATACTATATTGATTTCTGTTTGAAAACACAAGAGACATTAATCATGGAAATAAAATACATGCATTCATGTTGATGAGATGATGGGATATTTTCATGCAATACCATCAACAACAAGGTGAAACATTTTTTAAACAACCCTCATTGCTTCCTCATGAAGTACAATCACACCCAATCATCCTTGGTGTTAGTAAATGTGTAGAAAGTTATGATTTAAAAACTGATCAAACACTGTATGTGGTAGTCTTTGCATTTCTTTTTGCATTTGTTGATTGTGCTATCCTCTTATATGTTTTATTGTTTTTAGGGTGAGAAGCCGCTGTCCCAAATGAAACTGGACCGTGTGAAGGAGCTGATTGAGCCCTGGTTCTTCTTCTCATTGGTGTGGAGTGTAGGAGCCACTGGAGATGCAGTCAGCTGCCAGCGCTTCAGTGCCTGGCTCAAGGGCAAGATGGCAGAGGAGAAGGTCAGATCATCACCTCTTCTTTTTTTATAGAAATGGGTAGTTGTTTCAAATGTACTTGATTTGTATTATTTTTTTGTCTTCTAGATCCAACTGTGTTTTCCAGAGGAGGGACTAATATATGACTACAGGCTTGATGATGCGGGGATTAGTAACTTGGAGGATGACAATGAAGATGTCAAAGACCGAAAAGTAAATAGATGATGTTTAAAGTTACAGCTTTGACACGGATCAACCAAGACTGTCAGATGCATTTTTGATGTTGACACTTCATCTTTATCGCTCTCTGTCTACCAGGTCCAGTGGGTCAGCTGGATGAAATATGCGCCAAAAGTTGTAATCACCCCAGAGACAAACTACACTGACATCTTAGTTCCCACTGCTGACACAGTGAGATTCTCTTTCCTGGTCGACATGCTTTTGACCAATAAGAAACCTGTGAGTACTTTGACTGTAGCTTTATAACTTGTAAAAAATGCTGCTATAACTGAGTTTTCTTACTCTTTGTCATATACTACTTACTATTACTGTAGCTCTACATTTATATATGCTTGGCTGTTTGTGTGAGCCAGTTGCTGTGTATTGGGCCAACTGGCACAGGGAAGACACTGGTCTTGTCAGACAAGCTGCTGAAGAACATGCCAGCTGAATATATCACACACTTCCTTATCTTCTCTGCTCGCACCTCAGCGAATCAGACTCAAGATAATATTGACAGCAAACTGGACAAAAGGTGCAGTAGACCATTATTTACAATTCATCCATCTACAGATTATAATATACACTATAATAACGCATGTGTGACTCACCATTTCAATTGTTCCTGTGTGTCAGGCGGAAGGGTATGTTTGGGCCTCCAATAGGGAAGCACTTCATCTTCTTCATCGATGACCTGAACATGCCCATGTTGGAGACCTATGGCGCTCAGCCTCCTATTGAACTGCTTCGGCAGTGGATGGATCATGGTGGCTGGTATGACAGAAAGCAGATAGGTGAGAACATTCAAGCAATACAAGCTTAACTGTTTTGGAAACCGCTGTTTTGCAGCACATTGAAAATTCTTCCAACTGTGATGCAAAATAAAATCTGGCTCTTTTACAAATTTTATGTTACTCTACAGCATTAGCCAAAAATATGAATCACCAGTGTATTAATGTGCTCAGTTCTTCTCAGTTGCTTCCTTGTATTTACTATCTCTATTCTACAGGGACTTTCAAGCACCTAGTGGACATCAATTTTGCCTGTGCCATGGGACCCCCAGGTGGAGGCCGGAACCCCATCACCCAGCGCTTCACGCGGCACTTTAATTTCCTGAGCTTCACTGAAATGGAGGATGCCAGCAAGAAAATGATTTTCTCCACCATTCTAGGAAGTTGGATGGGTGAGTCAGGGCTGCAAATGTGTTTGACTTTAAGGCCACAATTTGGTGGATGTTGGCAGGTGTTACAGGGTAGACTACTTACCCTGGGCTAAATTACCCTGCTCTCGTTCAGCTGGAAAGTTGAGTAAAAGACATCAAGGCAGTAAATCAGGGACTCAGAGAAAGGAAGTAAACAAAGAGGGAAAATTACCTGAAATTTATTTTGTAACTCAGCACACGTTAGTATTGCTTGAATAATATAAAGTCACGCAGTACACATGATTTCAGTGCTTGTGAAAAGGGCTAAGTCATCATCTGAAATCCCTTAATGACATAGTTTTCACAAAAAATTAATCTGGTAACCTTATCACTCCTCTCTCCCATCCTGCTG